>JBBMKA010056206.1:0-18285 GCA_037833695.1 Sechiopsis laciniata
AAAATGTGGTTTACAAGAAAACAAAGAAATGAGAACTTACCAATTCTGGACTTCCAAGTAAGTGTAACTCTTTGCTTACTAAATAGAATAACTACTCATCAATCAGAAAGTTCAAATAAGTTTCTTGGCTCTCAATATAAAAATTATTTACATGTTTAGTGTTGTGATAGTTCATATGTTTGGTGTGTTCTTGTGGGAGTAGTGTAATGAATGCTTTTGGTCATATGAGTATTGCACTTGTGAGGAGTTATTAGCAAAGAATGGAAATACAAAGGATTACCTCTTGAAGAGTGAACGTAGACCACTTTAAGTCAAACCACTATAGATATTTGTATTCTTTATTCTTCCCTTCAACTCTTTACTCATCATTGTTCTTTCTTTGTGATGCTCGGTATTGTCCACATACAAAACACAAAAGAGAATTGGTTAATTAAACATTTTGGATTCAAAGAATTAAGGTAAAAGGAAAAGCGAAGAACAAGCAATTATGGTTTGTTACCTCTCTTTGTGAGAATCAACCAAATAAGTAATCATCAACTTACCAATTATAGACTTCCAAGTAAGTGTAACTCTTTGCTTGAAAATTTCATGGATTTAACAAGAGGGTTAAATACACATCAGTAAGGTAATCAACAAAGAAAACAAGCATCCAACTTATCTCGACTACCTAAGGCTACATGCTGGAAATGGAAACAGAAGGTAGTTGAACCAATTCAGTTATGAACTTAACGACCTATAGTTTTACTTCAATGGGTTCTAACTAAGTACAACTACCTCAACAAATTCAAGCAGTCAAGATTAAACTAAACAGAATAACTACTCATCAATCAAAAAGTTCAAATAAGTTTCTTGGCTCTCTATATAAAAATGATTCACATGTTTAGTCTTGTAAGAGTTCATATGCTAGGTGTATTCTTGTGGTTGTAAAGTGATGAATGCTTTTGGTCATATGAGTATTGCACTTTTGAGGAGTTATTCAAAACAGAGAACCGAAATAAAAAGTACTACCTCTTGAAGAGTAGACGTAGACCACTTTGGGTCGAACTATTATAGATCTTTGTATTCTTTCTTCATCCCTTAAACTTTTTACCAATCTTTGTTGTTTCTTTGTGATGCTCGGTATTATCCATATACAAAACAAAAAAGAGAATTGGTTTAGTAAGCATTTTGGATTCAAAGAATTAAGGTAAGAGGAAAAGCAAAGAACAAGAAGTTATGGTTTGTTTCCTCTATCGGTGAGAATCATCCAAGTAAGGAATCATCCTATTTCATCTATTGTTTTCTACTGAATTCTTTGTTAGTGAAATGCAAGTAGGCAAAGAAGAATAAGAAAACCATATGGTTTACGAGAAAGAGAACTTACTAATTCTGGACTTCCAAGTAAGTGTCTCTATTCTTTAGATTTTTGTAATCTATTAACTCTTTGCTTGGAAATTTCATGGATTCAACAAGAGTGTTATAAATAGGAGTTAGTAAGTGCATCAACAAAGAAAACAAGGATTCAACTAATCTCAACAACATAAAGCGACATGCTGGAAATGCAAACAGAAGGCAATTTAACATATTCAGTTTTGAACTAAACAACGTATAGTTTTACATCAATGAGTTCTAACTAAATACAACTACCTCAATAGATTCCAACAGTCAAGATAAATCGAAACAGAATAACTACTCATATGAACACAAGTATACACCACTTCACTCTCACTTTTTACATCTACCTCCTGATTACATGTGAATCATTTTTATATAGAGACGAGAGCCAAGATACTTATTTGAACTTTGTATTGTTGTGGGAGTAAAGTTATGAATGCTTTTGGCCATATGAGTATTGTACTTGTGAGGAGTTATTCAATAAAGAGAATGGAAATACAAAGGATTACCTCTTGAAGAATAGGCGGAGACCACTTTGGGTCGAACCACTATAGATCTTTGTATTCTTTCTTCTTCCCTTAACTTTTTACCAATCTTTGTTGTTTCTTTGTGATGCTTGGTATTGTCCACATACAAAACACAAAAGAGAATTGGTTAAATAAACATTTTGGTTTCAAAGAACTAAGATAAAAGGAAAAGTGAAGAACAAGTAATTATGGTTTGTTACCTCTCTTTGTGAGAATCATCCAAGTAAGAAATCATCATTTTCCATCTATCGTTTTTAATTGAACTCTTTGTTAGATAAATGCAAGTACATGTAAACAAAGAATAATAAGAAAACAAGTTAGTAGAGAAAATGTGGTTTACAAGAAAACAAAGAAATGAGAACTTACCAATTCTGAACTTCCAAGTAAGTGTCTCTATTCTTTAGATTTTTGTTATCTACTAACTCTTTGCTTGAAAATTTCATTGATTCAACAAGAGTGTCAAATATAAGTCAGTAAGTGCATCAACAAAGAAAACAAGTATTCAACTAATCTCTAAAACATAAACCTACATGCTAAAATGCAAACAGAGGGAAGTTGAACAAATTCAGTTATGATCTAAACAACTGATAGTTTTACACAATCGGCTCTAACTAAATACAACTACCTCAATAGATTCCAACCATCAAGATCAAACGAAACAGAATAACTACTCATATGAACACAAGTATTCATCACTACACTCTCACTTTTTACATCTACCTCCTCAATTACATGTGAATCATTTTATATACAGAGCCAAGAAACTTATTTGAACTTTGTATTCTTGTGGGAGTAAAGTGATGAGTGCTATTGCTCATATGAGTATTGCACTTGTGATGAGTTATTCAATGAAGGGAATGAAAATACAAAGGATTACCTGTTGAAGAGTGGACGTAGACAACTTTGGGTCGAACAACTATAGATCTTTGTATTCTTTCTTCTTTCCTTAAACTCTTTACCAATCTTTGTTGTTTCTTTGTGATGCTCGGTATTGTCCACATACAAAACACAAAAGAGAATTGGTTTAGTAAGCATTTTGGATTCAAAGAATTACGGTAAAAGGAAAAGAAAAGAACAAAAAGTTATGGTTTGTTACCTTTCTTGGTGAGAATCATCCAAGTAAGCAATCATCATTTTCCATCTATTATTTTCTACTGAAATCTTTGATAGATAAATGCAAATACAGAAACACAAAGAAGAATAAGAAAACAAGTTATTAGAGAAAATGTGGTTTACAAGAAAACAAAGAAATGAGAACTTACCAATTCTGGACTTCCAAGTAAGTGTATTTGTTCTTTAGATTTTTGTTGTCTACTAACTCTTTGCATGGAAATTTCATGGATTCAACAAGAATGTTAAATATAAGTCAATAAGTGCATCAACAAAGAAAACAAGTATTCAACGAATCTCTACAACATAAAGCTACATGCTGGAAATGCAAACAGAGGGCAGTTGAACAAATTAAGTTATGAACTAAACAACCTATAGTTTTACATCAATCGGCTCTAACTAAATACAACTACCTTAACAAATTCCAACCGTCAAGATCAAACGAAACAAAATAACTACTCATATGAACACAAGTATTCATTACTTCATTCTCACTTTTTACATCTATCTCCTCAATTACATGTAAATCATTTTTATATAGAGAGCCAAAAATCTTATTTGAACTTTGTATTCTTGTGGGAGTAAAGTGATGAGTGCTTTTGCTCATATGAGTATTGCACTTATGAGGAGTTATTCAATGAAGGTAATGAAAATACAAAAGATTACCTCTTGAAGTGTGTATGTAAACCACTTTGGGTTGTACAACTATAGATCTTTGTATTCTTTTTTCTTCCCTTAAACTCTTTACCAATCTTTGCTGTTTCTTTGTGATGCTCGGTATTGTCCACATACAAAACACAAAAGATAATTGGTTTAGTAAGCATTTTAGTTTCAAAGAACTAAGCTAAAGTGATAAATGCTTTTGGTCATATGAGTACTGCACTTGTGAAGAGTTATTCAAAGCAGAGAATGGAAATACAAAGGATTTACTCTTGAAGAGTGGACGTAGACCACTTTTGGTTGAACCACTATAGATCTTTGTATTCTTTCTTCTTCATTTAAACTCTTTACCAATCTTTGTTGTTTCTTTGTGATGCTCGGTATTGTCCACATACAAAACACAAAAGAGAATTGGTTTAGTAAGCATTTTTTATTCAAAGAGCTATGACGAATCGCTTTGAATAACCAGCAAGTTATGCATATCGTTTGGATTACAGATCTAAAGGGAAAATCATATAATTTAGGTGGACTTTATTTTGAACCTTGGTTTTGATGTATTGGTTGAGACACATTTGTTTAGTGAGCTCTATAAAATTTTGGTCGGGTTTTGCTGATACTTCATTTTGAATGTTTTAAAGAAGAATCTAACTAGTTGGTGATGTATGGGGTGTTACAAGAACTAAGATGCACCTCCAGAAATAGTAAAATGAAAGAACAAAGCTTAAAGGTTTGAAATCAGAGTTAACTTGTAAATTACCTTCACCACATTGAGATTTTCTGGTAGTATTGAACCATGTAACACCCTGCTCCTGTCAATCTTTTGATTGAAGAAAAGAACTAAACTCCCTGCTTTGATACCAAAGAAGACTAAAATTATAGTCGAGCATCAATAGTCCTATTTTCACCTAGTCAGTACACATTTCCATTCTTCACCAAGTTAATAATCACTCTAAATCACTGCAGCTTGGCATTAATTTACCTTTCTATTTACCAACAAAGGCACAACACCTCAATATATAACAGTTATCTACAACAATGGTTGCTCAATTCCACACGAAAGATCGTCCTCCTGGCCTTTCCTTTCTTTCTTTCTCCTGTTGAACCATCATCTTTATTACTATATCTATTATAATCTTTTTTGCTATATCTAAAGTGCATCTATTTATCATATTTATATAAGAGAAATACATGCTTTCTTATAGATAAGGAGACGAGTCTTCCTTAATGTATATGTGGCGCCACAAAAATTTGTTTCAATAATATTCTTACGTACAAATAGAACTATGAGCTCTTATCTACAATGGAAGAAACAAAAATAGACACTTCCTAGATTCAAAAGTTCCAGATCTAAGGTAGCACAAAAGGAAAAGAATGAAAAAAAACATCAGCCAATCGTGACACTCAGTGGCAGTTATAGTAGCAGAGAAATTAGCAAAAAAGAAGACAAAGTCCTAAACTAACATTCTTTTAGTAAAACAAATCCGAAGTGCATTGTTAGGTATTACTAAGCTCGCCAACAAGAGAAGTAGCTCAACAACATTAATGCATTACTGTCATGAGTTTGAATCTTCCTCCTCCTTCGATTATAGTTGAACTAAAAAAAATATTATTACTAAGCTTCATTTCTAGAAAAACTGAAAGCCTACTAATAAAAAAAACTAGATCATAATCAATACAACTTAAAAAACACCCCAGATCAAGAACAAACCATCAAAATCAGAACAGATCCCTACATATTTCAAAAACAACATCCAGAGTATACATCCCATGATCGAAATCCAAATCACGCCAAACTGATCCAGCAAACGACAACAAGAAAACGCTTAGCAGGCAAGAAATCAAACACCAAAAACAATAAAATCACCGATCCAAAGGGAAACAAGAAACAGGCAGATCGCAATGCACATTTGAAGAACAAGGGATCAACTTACAGAGTTGGAATCGAGAACAAGAATGGAAAATCTAGAGAGAGAGAGATGAAGTAATGTACCTGTTGTAGAGAGAGAGAGAAGAGAGATTATTTTTACGGTTTGTCGCAAACCTCTTAATTGGGAAACCAAAGGCAAGCTTCCAAAGCTCAAAGGCATGTGCAGAGTGAAAATGTAAAGGGCCATTGTGCTCCAAGCAGTACCACTATCCCAAAGGGCATCTCTTGGCAGAGCAGAAAAATTCTAAATCAAAAATACAAAATTGCAGTCCAAAATTGGAATGAGAAGCAACATCAGATATACAAAATTGAACACACACACACATAATGTATAGAAGGTGAAAATAAAGCATTTCAATAAGAATTTCTCGAAATTCAGAGAAACCCAAAAGGAAGAAACACAAACAGATCATTGGAATTCACCTGAGAGCTGGATTCATGGGTAGTTTCGCTCTTGTTGCAGAAGCACTTCAAGGAGGCTTTAGAATCGAATTTGAAGGACCAAAGATGGGGAATGGGGAGTAGTAATTTAGAATCAATTTTGGCGCCAGTAGGAAGAAGATAAGGGCGTTGTTGTTGTAGTATCAATAATATCATTGCTGTCCAGCAGTGTAATAAAGTGAATTGAAATTGGAACAAAATAGAACAATCTAGAGAGAGAGCATTCAAATTCGTCCATGGTATTGGTCTGAATATGTGTAATAAAGTGAATTGAAATTGAATCATCATCTTTAAGCTTAAGGAAACAACTCACCTGAGTTTTTGAATTAGTATCTTCGCTGCTATTACTATTAGCAGTTGAATCATCATCTTTATTACTATATCTATTAGCACTTTCCTTTCTTTCTTTCTCCTGTTGCACAAGAAAAGCAAGCCGATCCAACGAGCGAGTACCCTCCTTCTTAGCAATCTCAGCGCTCTGGATCCTCATTGCCGCTACAGTCCTAGCCTCAGCCACCACTTTCTTCATCGATTGGAAGGCGAAAGTAGCGGCAGCACGAAGCACCGTCGTCAATCTACGATCAATAGTTCTCCCAACCTCCGAATGGCCAAGACCGTTAAAGAAGGCGAAATTAGGATCGGAGCAAAAAGGACACAAATAGTAGAAGAAAAACCAGAAGAAATGCAAGATTGAAGAGAAATCGAAGGACATTTGAAGCACATTACCCGCTCAGGACACGGCGGCGCAGTCGAATCATTGTACAACCTCGAAGCAAACGGGACAGAAACCGGCGAGATTGTTCTCGAGGACGCAGTTGGTGCAGAGGTGGCAGACAACCGAATGGAGATAAAAATTGGCAGCGAGAAACGGAAATCGATGGAATATGGAACTTGTACAGCGGCGGATTCATCGGAATAGTCGCCGGAACTGAAACCCTAGAATCGCAGCCGCCGTCTCTCAACTCCGGCGCCTCTGCTTTTTCTTTCCCTCTTCTTTGGTTTTGTGGAAGAAGGGAGGGAAAATATAGCCGTTTTTATTCCCGCCCAACGGTTATGATGAACATACGATTCGATTCGATTCGATTCGATGTTGAACAATAAATAAGGAAATTTACTCAATTTCACTTTCACCCGTATCTATTTCATATTATTTTATTCTTACATTTATTTTAAAGCTTCACACACAAGGCCGTTTGTTGGCGTTTTTCAGACGCGCAGCTCGATTTCTTTTTTTTCTTTTTCTTTTTTTTTACGATTAGCGATTAGAGTTGTGGTTGGGTGGCCACCTGGCGCAATAAAAATTCGCCACCTGTCCAATCATTTTAATTTATATTTTTATTATTTTTTATTTCGTTTTTTATTAATTTTTTATCTTCCGTCTTTTTTTTTTTTTTTTGAAAAAATTTAACTTCAGTTTTTTCAATATAACTTTTATTGATATTTTTTAGTATATAATATCTTTAATTTAAAATAAGTGGGATTATAATCTGATTAGATTTAAAGTTTTGTCGTCGTTGTGTGCTTCTAATCCAACCGAGAAAAATCTCGATGATACGATATTATTGTGATTCTGTAAACGTTAGACCGACAAATTTGATTATATAGCTTCGCGAATTTTATTGTATTTTATGCTGTTATTATTTGATGTTTATTTCAATTTTATTATACACAAATATATTATTTCAATTTTTAAATTCATCCAAAATATTATTATGCTTATTTCTTTTCTTTCTCTTCTTCTCTCTTAAACCTACTTAATTCAAGTTTTCTTTTCTTTTTTTTATAACATTTTATGGCAATATCAATACTACATGAACATTGTTATTGAGATTTCCTAATTAAGTTTTGTTCTCATATATCCAAAGTTATGTGTCTAACTAATATCACACTTATTTAACAATTACATTCACTCTAACAAAAATATTTAAATTATAATTTTCTTTTAGTGAAATTCAAAGTTTTACATTTCAAATATTTTTACATATTTACTATATGTAGAAATCAAGGGAAATAGTAATTAAAAAAAATCAAGTGAAATAAAGAACGAAATGAACCATCCAATCTCAATCAAATTTTAAACCTTGCCAACAAAAAACTCCATATGTATTTTTACTTAGTTTAGTAATTAAAAAATATAAATAAATTTCTAAAAATATGTACTATACACCATTTGGAGGTGTTTCTTCTTTTGAATTTATAAAGAATTTAAAATTAATATTTATCATCTCTATTAAAAAAAATTTAAAAAAAAACATCCAAATGAGTTATTGTAACTACTTAAAATAACTTCTCGTGTTGACTTCTAAAAATAATTATACTTAGCAACTCCAAATAATTATTTATTTTTTATCATTCATTTTTAACTAATCAAAATAACTCATTTTTAACCGTTCATTTTTAATTATTATTATTATTATTAATTTATAAAGTCAACAAAAACAGTAGTTCAACCGCCTGAACCCAAAAAAAGAAGAAATCCATGAACATATAAAAATTATTGATCATGGAGATGTTTGGATGAGGTTTTGGATGAGGAGTTAGCTTGAGAAATTATTTTGAGTAGTTAAAAATTGAGGGTTGTAGCCAAAAACTCGTTTGAATGTAATTTTTTTTTGTAGAAGAATTAGAGACAATTGCTTGTTTGAATATAGATTTAAAATGAGTAGTTATTTTGAGTAGTTAAAAAAGAATTATTAGAAATAAATGGTTAAAAATGAGTTATTTTAAAAAGTTAGAAATGAATGATTAAAAATGAGTGGTTAGCATTAAAAAGTTATTTTGAGTAGCTATAAATGAATGATTAGAAATGAGGAGTTATTTTGAGTAATAAAAACAATGAGTTATTTTGAGCAATTAAAAAAACTCGTTTGAATATAATTTTTTGAGAAATAATTAGTAAGTACTCATTTTAAATCCCCATAAATATCACAAACAAACACCCCAATAAGTTTTGAAACAAAAAGATTAACTAATAGTCAAAACTCAACCACGTATGAGTACGTTCTTATTAGTTAGGTTTATACTTGATCGACCAATCAAATTAAAGGTCAATAAATTGTTTTTTAATTTTTGTTTGATAATTTTTTAATACTTTGTTTAAGTTCTTTTAATGGAAGAGTTTATCTTGCTATAAATATCTCATTTTATTATCATTATTTCAAAAAAATTAAACGAAATTATTATACCATGAATGAAAAGGCCCAAAATCGACCGGTTCCAGCAAACAGAAACTAGTTTAGTTTTCTTCCATTGGGTTCACCTGGCACGCCCATGAGCTTCTTGGTGGCAACAAAGTCATCTTCTTCCTATTGAATTTGAGCCTCCGAGCCTCTTCGGTCGAGATTCTATAGGCATTGGCAATGACTTGAACTAGAAGTGCTCTCAGCGCCAAGCTTCAACCTACAAGTTGGCTGACCATGGCCTCGTCGTTGGTCTTGCATGACACCCACTCGAACCTTTCCTCGCTTGCTTGTTTCACTATGGAAAGTTTTGTGGAACCACTAAGAGCTAGCGTTGTTGCAGCTCGCCATCGAATACGGTTTGGCCTCTGTCGTCTACAACTCGCTCGTCCTCTCGTCACAAATATTACGCTGTGTGCGTTCATGTTCCAATGTGGTGCGTACATCGCATTCTGCAAAAGAGTAAAAATTTCTTTAAACAAACTTTTAAAACTTTATTTTGAAACTCTATTAAATAATTAAGTTAATGCTTTGTAGAGAACACCACGCTCAGCGCTAAGTTTAAGCCACCGAAGGATGGGGAGCTAGTGGCTATTAGTGGTGTTGAAATGACTGGCTTCAGGAGTGTAGATATCAGAGCGCTAAGCATCGCCAATGTTATTATTTAATCTCATCGAGCAAATGGTTTCTTCAAAACCATTGTCTACCCATCGCCTGCTTTGGTGGAGCTCGTGCTCTCTTTCCATCTCTTCTTCTCCTTCTCGTGATCTCGGTGGCTTGATCATCTCGAGCTTTCCCTCGACCTTGATGATGTTGCGCCTATAGTCGTCTTCTCCACGAAGATTTCTCGTTGTCTCCTCGTTTATGTTGAAAACTTCTGCGATAACTCTGTCGTCAAATGCATGGAAGATGTTGTTCTTATTGCTTGATCCTTCTAGACGATTACTACGTTGTCCTTGCTCTTGCTTCCACTCTTCCTCTGGATTCCTAGCTAGGTAAAATGTCTGCATTGTACCGTAATTCGTAAGCTTATGCTTTTTAAATTGTAGTATAGTACTGAGAGGATATGGACTTACCCTATGATGAAAGTCAAGTTGGTTGGCATGGTTATTGACATCAAGAAGAACAATGGCAATAAGTCTCTCATTGCTATCATTATAGGTCCAATGTGCAGAGCCAGCAGGCACGACGAAGAGGTTACCGTCGTGTATATGGTAGATCTTCTGGTGGCATTCTTGGAACTCTCGAGCCAATTGTTGTGGCTCTTGATATGTTTCGGGCACCCCGAAAGTACAACTCCCTTGTAGCCCTTCTCTGCTCCACAACACATTATTAAAGTCTCGTTTGAAAACTCATAATAAAATAAAGAAACTCAAATATAGAAGCAGGTCTAGTATTTTAAATGAATACCTTTTTCAATATAGACAAGACGTAGGGCATTGGTGTACTGAGGAAGGAGAAGGCCATTGGGATCAATTATATATCTCTGGACAGCCACACCCGCGCACTCGAACATCTCATGGTTGGGATCCCAGATCTCAATGACACCACCTTCGGCCTCAATGCGCTTGGAGGGCTCCAAGGCATCGAGTCGGTTGAGGCGGCACTCGTGGTATCTATGCTCTCCCTCGCCGAAGTGCTTGTGGTACACATCATTGTAGTTGGTTGCTAGACATCTATTGAGAAGGACGAGGCAGCATAGGTGTTGAGAATTTGTGGAATGTTGAGGAAGTCCAAAAACCCACCGTATAACGAGGAGTTCGTCTTAGCTTCTCTCGTGCGGAATACGAGATCGAATCGAACCAATAACGAGCAGCAGCGTGGGCACAAACGGTATGAATGAAACCTCTTCTTCTTCTTCTTCTTCTTCTTTCTTTCTCTCTTCTCTCTTTTCGGTACCGAACAAGGAGAAAACCCACTCAATTTACAGGAAAGTAAAGAGATAGAGAAGGGATAGAGAGTCGACACAAGATGTAAGTGGCTCACCCAAATTAGGGCTAATCCACTATGAAGAGCAAGATTCAAATAATATTTACTAAGGAGTTTTCAAGATTACAAGTTGGTTTCTAGGATCTCTCAAACTACAATCTTAATTCTGGAATTGCCTCACTAAAGATCCCTCAAACTCAACTGCTAAGCATCTTTTAAGATGTTCTTCCTACTGCTAATAAACTGATCCTTATATAGAAGTTGTTACAACGAACCTGTAACTAACTTTCTGTTATGGATCTTAGTACAGTATAGTCAATACGGTATTGTTGAGACTGTTTTGCTTGATTCAACTCCCTAAACTAAATGAAGACAGTATGTATGAAATATCCTATTACAACTGATCTTGATTTATAATAGGGAAAGAGAGAGCAAAAGAGGATTTCCCATTGTGTTGATTTAGGGATGTGCTTGATGTGTGAAGTGGAAAATAAAGAGATTTGAGATTTATAGGAAGGAAGAAAGGTGGTGATTGAGAGACACGTTTGAAGATTGAGCCATTCTTCAAATTGCATGGTCGTGGAAACTCTATTATTGCACACATCATTCAATTTCATGTTGCATGTGGCTTTTGGCCTCTGAAAATTTGTATGGCAATTGCTAATTTTTTTCTGTTGGCAGTGTTTGTGTTCTGCAATTTGTGAGCTACCTAAAATATTTGTTGTTTTGTTCATAGGATTCATATATACTAAGAACTTGTTTTTATTATTAAGTACTTAATCTTGTCTTGGTATGATCTGGAATTATTTTGAATTTGGTCTTCTATAAAGTTTTAATATGATCATTATGATTTAACTTAAAGTTTATTTTTGTTCTAATGATTTTAAAAGTCTTAACCCTCCACGTGTATTTCATTATAAGTGGCAATAAAACCATACTAAATATGTTAAATTGTTGTATTATGTTAGGAATAAGCTGCTAAGTTAAGAATAAGAAAAAAAGAAAATGGCCGGTTGTTCGGCGAGAGAAGTTTATACAACATGGATTAGATAATGTAATTTAAATTACAAGAAAGTTTGTAAAAGGGAGTTTGTAAAAGGGTTTCCACAAATATCATGGAATAGTTTAGTGGCGATTAAGAGTGCTTTAGAAAATTAAGAAGTGATGAATTTAATTTATAGTGGATACCTACTACTTAGGAATTAATTTTCTATCCATTTGCTTGACATCTAAATATTGTAAGAGTCAGACAATATGTGTCGTAACAATTTTTGAAATATTTTACTCATTCTATATATATTTTACAACATATTCACTAACTAGTTTTTACCTTTTGCAGTTATAAATATTTCTTAGGTATGATCCAAAAAAAATGGATCACTCAATATATAATTCTCACTCTCCTTAATAAGTATTGAACATAGATTCAAGGTAGTACTCTTAACACATATTCTAATAATAAAAATTTGTCTAACCGATTGCGACAGGTGTCACCTATTACTTTCTAAAGTCAGCCATAATGTCCTTAACATGTCTATTAGAATGATGCTTTCTTGGTTAACCATTTGAATTTCAATATCAATTTTTTAGACAAAATAACTAATTTGGATTATATTTAAATGGTTGAATTTCAAAATTAATCGATTAACAATGAAAAAAGAAGTAACTTACTATCTTATTTTAATTGTTAGACCTCATCTTTAATGAATTGAATACACATTTCATGAAACCATATCATATCTGTTTAGATATACACTATGCTCTTTTCAAAAAAAAAAAAAAAAAAAATGCAATATGCTTTTTTTTCAACAACTTCCTTTTTCTAATGCAATTCCTTACGTTTACATTTTTAGTATCTATCATATGTAAGTCTATAATATACATATTTTTGTCCACAATTACAAATGGAAGCGAAAAGTGGTAAAAAGTTCTTGGCTTTTATATTCAATGGTTATTAGGGCATGACCCATCAAATAATTTGTGTTATATTTCACATGCTTAATGATGTAATTCGGATCTAATAAATAAACTAAGGTAGTAAAAAGTAAGAAAATATGAACACAAAGTGAGAAAAGAAGTAAAGGACAGCCACATATTTTATTGCATTCATACATTATTACATAAAGCGTTACACTTCGATAATTTTAAAACTCTCTTGCATTGTTACAACAACAGTGGCGTTATTTTTTTTTTTCTTCTCTCTACTCTCTATGTTTAACAAAAGATGAGAGAGCTTTAAGAGGATCTGCGGCTATGGCGGATGCTGCTCGTAGAAGGAGGGAAAAGGAAAGTGTGTTGCCTTCTTGTCTGCTTCAGCTGCTTAGCCTCCGCTGTTGTCATTTGGAATGATTGTTCGAGGACTTCGAGCGGGAGGGCTTGGAACAGGGACGTGTAGCCAGCCACGGGGCTCTTCATGGGCTGGTTTGAGGTCTTGAAAGTGATCCATTCGAACCCTTTTGGCCCTGCCTGTGCTAGCGATGCGTAGAATTGAGGAATCACGAACATGTTTCCTCGTGAAACTCTCTCGTTGAACACTTGATTCCCGTAGTCGTCGGATATCTGTACCTCTGCCTCTCCCTCTACCACGTACACCATTCTGTGATCCGTCATTGACCAGTGCAAGTTGTACTGCGCGTTCTATATTGCCAGATACCAAAATATTGGGTTAAGGTATGGTTGTCGTTGAAGACAATATTGACAAAAGGTTTTTCTCGACAATATTGACAATATTGTCGTTGAAGATTTAGGTTTTTATATTAGGATTTGGTAAAATATTAACAAAAGGTTTTTCTCGACAAATGGTATCAGAGCTTTGAGAAAGAATTTTATGAAATTATAACAATTTTTCACATAATAAAAATTCTTTCGGCTTGTGATTTTTTCTCCAGTTTGAGAGCTTTTTCACGTGAATTCTTGTGTTTTCTATTTCTCAATAATTATTTTTGCTTAATCCTGTGGTTTAATACGGTGTCGAAACAAGAGAAGTGAATGATTTTACCGGGAAAAGATGGCCTTTCTCGGCACTCATGTCGAAGAATCGGAGCAGGGGAAGTTTGTGTTGGTTCAAAATGTTGATTCTACCAGACTCCCTTGAGTATATATCAGCTTCTCTTTGAGTGTTCATGTTGTGTTGTACCCTAGCAGTGCAGATGCCTTCTTCCAACCCATTTGAAGATTGTGATGAACTTAACTCTTCCTCTTGCTCTTGTGGTATCAAATACGACATATCTTCGTCGCACTTTACGATCAATCCGCTGCTCTTTTCCTCTTGCATTTTCCTCGCCAACTCGGATGGAATGTTGTATGCTTCTGCAAGAAGTTCTTGATCAAACCCATTGAAGATGTTCACAAAGTCCTCTGATTTTGATCCTCTTTCTCCCCTGATTGCTTCCCTTGGAACTCCACCAGCCAAGAATGATGCCTGTAAAAAGCACAACGGGATCGATCACTAGGTTTTGTTGGTTGATATAATTAAATTTAACTCATACCGTCACTTTAAACTTTTAGGTTGATCGATAGTTTAACAGATTTCTTGTTATGTTATTGTAAAGTTGAGATTTTTTAGGGTGGATTGGGATACCCTGATGCGGAGGTCGAGTTGGTTTTCCTCGTTGTTGAGATCGATGAAGGCGACAGCAATGAGGTCTTGGCCTCCGTCGTTGTGGCACCATTGGACGGTGCCAGCGGGGACAATGATCATTTCACCACGGCGGACTCTACGAACCTTTTGTTGTTGGTCTTGCTCTTTTCCGGAACCAATTCGATGTCCCATACGCCTTGACGAGGTTCGCGAAGATTGTGCTGATTCTGCCTCGTATGTCTCTGCGCACCCTGGGAAGTTCAACCCCAAATACCCTTCCCCTGTTGAACCCCATTTGTAAACAAATTTGTGTTAGAATTTGTAAATAAATGACTTTTGAGTTATTATATAATTCAAATGTTACCAAGATGAAAACTACCATAAAGATCAAACCGATGTCATTTAAGTTTATTTGAATAAATTTTGTGATTATTAAATGATAGAGAGATTCCACCGGACATATTTTTTTTTATTTGAGTGGCGTCTTTATTAAATACTTCATGTGAAAATATTTATTTTGACAAATAAATTGAAAAATGACTCATTTTAACAAATATTTCAAATAATAGTGTTTTGAGACAAATTTTGTAAGATTGGTACCTTGCTCGATGTAAATGAGCATGGGAGAGCTGTAGAATTTAGGTAAAGAGAGTGAGTTGGGCCTTATGGTGTTTCTAATGGCAGCAACTCCAGCACACTGAAACTCCTTATCAGCTTCATCCCAAAGCTCAGTTATACCTCCCTCGGACTCAATGCGACGCGTCGGAGGCCTCGACTGAATCCTGTCGAAGCGACATTGCTGTGCTTCTACCCTGAACCGGGGCCTATCAGGCCGCCCCTGAACGCTCACGAGAGAAGTAATAGCAAAACAGAGAAGAATGGCAAGGACAAGTTTGGTAACCATGGTTAATAGAAGGAAAGGAAAAGGTAAAGGAGATGGATGATTAGATGAAAATGTAATTGGAAAATGGCTGAATTTATAGGTAGAAAAATGGAGATATTAGGTGTTGAAATGAAATCAACATTTGGGGTGTTTTCTGAAATCGAATATGGGACGTGGTGATGCATGGAATTGGTTTTTGTGACACACCCAACATTTGTTTTTTTTTTCTGTCTTTTTTGTTTTAGTGCAATTTGGGTGGAGTCGTGGCTGCACTCCCGTGATAATGTCAACATATGTGGCGCCTCCAACGCCACACTCTCAGTCGATTTTTTTTTTTTTTTTTTTTTTAAATAATTATGTGTGTGGCTGCACCCAAATTCTTCTCTTTCTTAAGATCATAAAAGATGTTTTTTTGTTTTTGTACACATTCACCGGTTGTCTGTTTTTCTCTGTGTTTGCCAAAGTTGCATGCTAAATCAGAATATGTGTTCTTCATTTACACATACTCATTGTACTTTTTTTCCCTTGTTAATTTGGATTTGTTCTGGTTTTCATGTCTTTATAAGTTAATGTTTAAACGTTTAGAGAATTATTTTAATTACAAAATTTATTATTTATGAACCCACTATTATATTTGGCTTCTTTGATTCAGTGTTTAATAATAGATAGATGGATCAATTTGAATGTAAATCTAACTATTTAGACAAAAATCATTTATTAACTTCAAAATTTTAAAATCATTCTACTCAATGCATATTGAAATGAAAAAATATGAACATAAAGTTTGAATCTTTTTATTATTATTATTATTATTTTATTATTATTATTGATTTCTTTTTCTTTTTTTTTTTGGATTAGTTGAGTTTTGTTCGAATTGGTATCTAATAACCCATAAAATTAAATGTTAACAGATATATTTAAAAAACTTTTTTTCAAGAGGAAGATATATCATATTGCTGGGCCTTATCTTTAAGGCCCAATAATGTGATCTCGCTTGCAAGGCTGTCTGATTTTGGTTATAGAAATAAAAGGATTTGTTTAATTTGAGCAGCACTGAAAGAAAAAAAAAAGTCAAGAATAAAATTTAAAAGCGTATAGCAAAATGAGGGGAAAATTGTGTATGGCTTAATCAAAAAAATAATGATAATAAATATTATAATCCTCTTTTTATTTTAATTACACCATTCTAGATTCATAATATGTGAGACATAAAAAGAGAAATGAAAAAATGGCTGACTAAAAAAAATATTCTTATGGGTTTTTTTTTTCTTACGGCATGAGGAGGAATAAAGATTTTAACTAAGATATAATGCGTCAACCAATTAAACGATATCTAAATTGACTCTAGAATTATTAGTTGGTTTTATCATGCATTTTTCTTTCTAAATGTTAAAATCATGTTAAGATTTTATTTTTTTATTTTATTTTATTATTTTTTTTAAATTACAACAATTCGAGGTGGCGGATTTGAACCCAAAATATTTTGATCATTAGATGTACACTAATGTCACTGTGCAACTGCTCTTATTAGTAGGAGTTGAGAAATTTCATTACTGATCAAAGACACATTTATATATGTTGAGCCGTTATTTTTTTTGTTGACAGGATTCATTGAATTATTAGAGTAAAAAAAATAATCCATTAGTCAACTTTTATATCCAACTAACTAACAAAAACTGTTGGTTAAATAAAAAACTAACAAAAACTGAAGTGTCATAATTTTAATTTTGTCACTAAATCCGTTTACAAGAGAAGTTAGTTTGAAAAATTAATTTAAGGAATTGTTTTGAGTAGTTAGAAAATTGAGGCTTTTGTAATAGTTCATTTGGACGTAGATTTTCACTGAAAATTGTAACCAAAAACTCATTTGAATGTGATTTTTTTTTTACACAAGTAAGAGATAATAGTTTGTTTGGATGTGAATTTGAAATGATGAGTTATTTTGAATATTTAAAAATTAATAATTAGAAATGAGTTATTTTGAATAATTAGAAATGAATAGTTATAAATGAGGAGTTATGTTAAATAGTTTGAAATGAATTATTAAAAATAAGTCGTTAAAAATGAAAAATTATTTTGAATAGCTACAAAAACTTGTTTGATATAATTTTTTTTTAGAAATAATTAGTAAGCGTTTAATCTAAATCGTCCTTAAAATTTGACAAACAAACACCCTTAGTCCAGTGATTATGACAACTTTCTTTTCCAAAGAATTTAAATTTTTATTTCAACATTGGTTGAATTCAAAATAAAAATTCTAACTTTAATTCAATCAAGTTGATTGACTTTTATGTTCATTTTTTTCTGAACTTAAATCCGTAATCTTAGGAATAAGATATTTTTTTAAATTTTAAAAAAAAAGTGTCGCATACCCTTATCCATTAAAGTATATAGTAAGTTAGCTTTATGTACATTTCCCACTTTAATGGCCATTGAAAATTCTGAAGAAAATTATTTTTTGTTTTTTTATTTATTTTTTAAAAAAATTGATACATATCAACCAAAATGAGTTTAAAGTAGGGGTGATTTGCGGTTTTTGTCGGTTTTGTGCCAAACCGACAACCGAACCGATATCTTCGATTTCCAAAAATAAATTCGATCCAATGTCCAATAAAATATAGAACCAATGGTTCGGTTTTCAATTGGTTCGGTTCGGTTTTGGATCCGATCCAATG
>JBBMKA010056237.1:0-18279 GCA_037833695.1 Sechiopsis laciniata
TTAGAATTATATATATTTGAAACAATTTTAGAAATAATATATTAATATAAAGAAAATAATACATATGCATTAAATAAGAATCTTTTCAAATTCCATGAAAAATATAAATGATGTATTATTATATATATCTTTCTCTCATTTGTAATAACTTCAGATCTTATTTTACTATCTTAAAAGTGGTTAGTTCAAAAAATTATTTTTAAACCATTTTACTCGGTACAAACTTTCTTAATTTCAAATATGTTACTCATTTTACTATCACTTATTTCTTACAAATTAACTCCCAATTTAATTAAGAATAGAATTTAGAAAGGCATGTAGTTGTTGGATTTTGCCTTTTAATTTTCAACCAATTAAAATCGTAAAGCGTTTTATTAATTGTGAATATAGATGTAGTTTAAAATAATTCACTTTTCTCATTATTTTCATACTATATTAATTTTTCTTCATCTTTCTTCATTTTCAAATTTAAGAGTTTATCCAACAAAACTTAGCAATATCAATATATAGTCAATGATCAAATTGTAATAAGTTTGAATCTTCCACACTTAATTATTTATAAAATAAAAAAAATAATAATTAAAGGTTCACTTTTTCCTAAGAACGGTAGAATTTGAAAAGATTTTTAAATATAAATTTTTATAGATAAATTTAACATTTTTTTATTTTTTATTATAATGTCTTAACTAATTAAATTATGCTCATATTATTTTATAAAAAAATATAAAGATAATTTTATATAATATAGTTTTTCCACGTGCAAAGCAGGCTAATATTTTTCTAGTTATGACAAGTGGTGTGGTTCAAATCCTTGGATTTTTTCAATAAACTAAATAAAAACCATAAACAAAAAAAAAAGAATATAAAGAAAATTGTCATAGGATTGTTCTTAAAAGAAAGTCATGACAATATATGTAAATATGAAATAATTATCGAATGAGGTGAAGAACATAAATTGGGGGTGTAGCTCTTATGGTAGAGCGCTCGCTTTGCATGCGAGAGGTACGGGGTTTGATTCCCCGCACTTCCAAACTTTTTAATATAAAAAATAGCAAAAATAATTATAGACATAGACATTATAGAAAGGATTGGTGGCTTGATGTTTGGTGGAAATTGTAATGGATAAATAAGTATTATGTATTATTAATATAGTATTACTATCAATGCCAATGATTATAGTTGCGAATTTTTTTTTGAAATAACAATATTTATAATTGCTTTCTCAATTGAACTAATCTTATAAATTTTCCTTCATTTATTTGAGAATGTAGGGTCTGTGGTCTTCCTCCCCAATTTGTATTAAGAGAAAAATCTAAGGCAAAATTGAGTTTATAAAAACAAAAAAAACTTTATTTAAATAAATACACAAAAATAGAATTGTTATGAAATGATATTTTGGCCATAACCGTAAATATTTTCTTAAAAACAATTATCTATGCTAATTTTCAATGATATTTTAGCTTTTATTATTTATCTATTTTATTATTAATAATATTTTATATTTAATAGTGCGATATTGTAACCTTGAATTTGTAGGTTCAATAATAAATCAAATCTTTGAACTATTAAATTTGTGCCCGATCCTAAACTTTAAAAAATATCTAATATATGACTAAATTCTTATATTTGCGTATACTTGATCCAAAAGCTTTAAAAAGCGTGAAATTGATTCGTAAACTTTCAATTTGGTCTTCTATATGGACCAAAACAATATTTAAACTATTTTGTTTTATATCTAGAAGTGTCTGAATCAGTTTGGATCAGCAAAAGTTACAAATTCATAAACTTATTATTATTCTTTTTAAAGAAAGAATGGCAGAAGATGGAAGAAAAAAACGTACACAATTTCTGAAAATTGAGATAGAAGCTAGCCATTCATTAATAGCATTCCAACAGGTGCTGAAAAAGAAAACTTCATTTTGAAAAGCCAAACTAATCCCAATTTCCTTACAGGTAACAGTTATCATCCAAACTCTCTTAAAAACCTCCTAATTATTTCTCATCATGATAAAGTTGTTCCAAAGGATTTTTTTTTTCCCTTTCCTTTGAAAGATCTGGACAAATCTGGACAAGAATCTATGTAATCTGCACGAGCCCTTGAGGAAGTCCTTTTCTGATTGTTATAGCAGCTACCAACATAGGCAGTTATATATTTCTAAAACTTTGCAATTCATCATATTTGAATACCTCTATTCATAAAGAAAGATATACCGGCCCTCAAACTAGCATCTGCAAGGATGTTCATTTCCTCATTGTAGTCGATTCTATTTGCCGGTTGCTTGGGAATGAACTCTGTTATACAAGCGATATATTGTGGTCGATCTGGACATCTGGGGTTCTCTTTGCATCACAGAAATGACATCTTTGACAGAAATACTACGAGCCACCCTAGTTTGAGTTGCATTGATTTGGTTCCTACCAAATTTCCTGGAAGTTCCTGCTCAAAATCAAAAAATGCAACCAATCAGAAAAGATAAGTGTATGATAATCTTAAACAAGTTAAAACTAAGCTATCGATGCTGATGAGAGTTCGTGATTGTCATTCTACTCATTTCTCTGGTAACAAACTAGTTATGTCTACGGAGTAACTGTGTACAGGACGTGTGACAAAATTGGACTGCATAAGCATGTTTGATTTTGAGAACCGGATACGACAACATTAACTACCCGTATTATACATGATAGCCGGAGTGATAATACCTTTTCTATCACCTTCATGGTTGTCCTTCCCACGTCTTCCTGCTGCTGATGAAGACTTGCGGATAGCATCCTTCCCTGACTGAGAACCAGAAGCTGAATCCGTTCCACCCTCACGTTTCTGTCGTGACTGCTCAGCCATAAGTTGCCATTTCGATAGCATGTCATCTCCTCCAACAGCAGCACGGGCAGCAACATTTGCTGCTGTTGTTCGCATTTTATCGTCCTCCTCTTTGTTTCCCTAAACCACAAACGAAATTAACACAAAGATTCCTAATCGATCAAAATGTTAAAGTTCAGTCTCAAAATGTACACTCTCAATACTTTAACTGATTTCATTCGACCTTCATCTTTATCCTTGTCGTCAGCAACTTCTAGACCATCCTCCGGCTGCATGAAAAAAAAAATTACAAAAAGAAAAGAAGAGACCCCGGGAGAGGAAGGGAAATAAAACTTGTCTCAGCTATACTTGATGAAATTATGCTTGGTAGTTGGTACAATTATTATATTATGTTTTGACAAACGTTCTTCGTTTTGCAAAAATATGATTAATAATTTTTTAATAGAAGAAAGACAGTCAATAAGAAGATGGATAAATCTTTTCTGAAAAATGAGGAGAGATAATTAAACCTACGTACTTTTTTTTAATAGAAAGACAGCCAATAAGAAGATAAAGAAACAAAATTTCTGAAAAATAAAGAGAGATAATTGAAAACCCACACCAAACAAATAGATGCGGACTTGTCCAATGCACTGTACATTTTTTCCTAAATCATACGTGATAGTTATACGACGTGCTTCACATAAAGGATACAATTGTACGGTCCTGGTTAGACTGCAAGCAGGGAAGGCAAAAGAAATGCTCACATCATTAAGCTTTCGAAGTTTTTCTTCTTCAGCCTGTTTCTTCTCCCATTCTTCCCTGGATTTTTGGTTAACTAATGCAATTTGTTGTTGAATATCTGAAGTAATAAATATTCGGTGCCTTGGTTTCTCGGCATCCACTCGCTAGAGAGATCAATCAAAACTATGAACATATGATAACATACAGCTTCCAGAAATATGGTACAAAAATGAGACAGTAGAAGAAAACTAGTCTTAGAAATGAAAGAAAATACACTAACCTGCTTTGACAGCCTGATTAGATTACTAATAATCCCACGTAATCTTTCCTCCACACACTGTAGTTACAGCTACAGCCTATTAGACTGTTATTAATAAGTCACCAAAAAAATTGATCAAAGGGACGAGCATCTTACCAATGAGAGACATCTCTCAACGTCATTGCTCATGCCCTTCAAACCACATTTAGACACTGCCACATACAAACACGCAAATTAACATTTAATCGATCACTATAAAAATGATGTTCCTTCTGTTCAGTTAACAAAAATAAAAATATTATTCACATAGACAGAACAAACCAAATATTAATTGAAGAATTGAACACTCACTGATTTCTACCAGCTTTTTCTGCAATGGGGCTTTCTGCAACAGCAGCCTCTCTTCTTCTTCTTGTACAACCTTCCGTGAAGCTTCAAAAGCTCGACTATCCTCCTTTGCACTATAAAATAGTTGTTCTTCTTCTTCCTACTCAAAAGCAGACATTTTTTGAGTATTCAGGCTTTTTAGTACGAACTAGAACTAGAACTAACCATTAGTGAAACATGAGAATTGTACCCGAATATTAACTCCACTGACTGCAGTGACATCGTTAAGCTGTTCAATGCTTTGATCCGAAAATGCCCCAGATAATTTTTGCTTCTTACTGTTGGGTACAGGTAAATAATATTGTTTGTTTTTTTATAAGAAACAATACAGGTCAACTATATTCGAAAAGATTTAGAAGGTTAATTGTGAATAATGACCCATTTGTTTATATATATTCGAAGATAAATTTCACTTTCAGGATTTAAGACAAGACTAAGAGTGAAAGCAGGTTCACCTTGATAGGGGCGGTGAAGAGCCAAGTGCTTCAAGAGGCTTCTTCTGGCCGACGGCTGCTTTTTTTTGAGGTACCCTATTTTGCATTCCAGGAGTAGTTGCAGGAACCTGAGAGCATAACTGCAAATCCAAGGAAACAAATGGTATATATAGTCTGCAAAACAGCTGATACATCATATGTGCAAGCAAAGAGGATAAGAGTGCACGATGTACATTCTTCACGGAGATATACGAACACATAGCAGAGATCAGTACATATTCAATCATTTAATACATGTCTACCGTACACAACTTTTTGCAACAAACTACAAAAGTCTTTTTTTAAGGACTACAGAAAGTTATGCAAGGAAATTGATGAACCATGTGCAAACTAAACTCTCAATTATTTCTATCCTATAAATAAGAATCGAAATTAATAGCTCTGAAGTTATAACAACGAGAATGAAATGTAAAGTTACGAGAGCCAAAAAGGAATAACAAAATGTGCAATCGAATAAAAGTATGCAATATTGACTTTTTTTTTAGTTCAATAATAATTGGGGTGGAGAGATCCGAACTTATGATCTCTTGGTTCATGACACACACTTATGCCGCTGAGCTATTGCTCTTAATGGCATGAAATATTGACTTTAACAAAATTAAATGTAGGAAAACAACGCACAATCTAGCAATACTTACCACAGCACTAGAGTCATGTAGAGAACTTGCACCAGAAGAAATTGAATTTGCAGCATTGGTAGATGTTGGGGGCATAACATTGTTTGAATTAGGAAACCCCATTTTAGAAGTTTGTTTTTCAAGAGCGTCCTTCACAATTCCAGGGGCCGTGCTAATTTGTTCGGCATGCATGCTAGAAACAGATGACAATCCCTGCACATTTGAAAGTTGGGTGTTGTTCTGCTCAGAACCCTGATCAGAAGGTTCTTGTTTAATATAACTCATTAATGACAAAGGGCCTGTGTTCTGCTCTTTATTCATAGAAGATTTCCAGGACACTGGATTTTGCTGTGAAGCTAAGTTGTGATGCAAGTATGGAACATTTCCACCCTGCACTCGCTTTATAGTAACTGGCCTGTCAAAATTGGGAGTATGCGGGGGAATTTGCTTCACTTGACCCTCATGAGGTTGGGGTTTAAGACAAAATGAAGTGGCATTTATGTTTGACCCAGTATACTGGTGATAATTACCATTGCTTCCATACATAGCAAAAGATTTCTGTTGAAGGTGTAGCTTCTGCTTCTCAAGTCCTGAAACAGAAACCGAGGAGCATTCCCTTTCCTGAATGGTGCCTGTATTGGATGAAGTCAATTGATTTCCATTACCATCAGCTCGCTGTTCTACTTCCCGTAAAGATTGCATATTCTTGTCTATGGTAGGATAGCCTGAACTACTCTGCCCTTGGGATGCCGAAGAGGCGATGTATGATTGAACTGCAGGAGAATTCATGCCTTTCTGATGAAGTTGTGCAAATGGTCGTGGATCAGAGAAGTTTGGTGCACCAGAACCCATCGATGGCATTCGAGGAGGACGTTCTATAACTGAGGGTGGAGGCTGTAAATGAAAAAGGTTCAGACTGAAACCTGAGAAAGGTAACCATAACTCACGAGCAGACTCTGATTTAAAGTAATCAATATACACATAATAAAATATTCTTGACAAGAAATCAATTTAAAGCCGACCTGTGATTTTACTTGACTAACTGCTAATCTGAGCATCTGATCACCCACAACACTTCTCATGATCCGGATAAAATCATCTTTGTTCATTTCATTCCTCTAAAATACAAGTTACAAATATATGAGACAACCTATACATTCATGAATCATCCAACCATTTCTTTTAGCACGTTGCATCATAATTTAATAAGATTGAAAATAGAAAGGAACGGTCACACGAACCAGACTTCCAAGTAGAGAGTAGATTCTGAGGAATTCATTTTTTATAATAAAGAATTGATTTAAAAAATACATATATTTTCAAATATTAGATGTTCTTTTTTAATTAAAAAAAAACTCTCTAAATCTTTCTCTCTCTAAAACTCTCTCAACACAAATCGTAACCGAGTTTCTGTTGCTTTTCCTCCTCCTCCGATGCCACGCCTCCGGGGCAGGGTGCGGTGCCGTTGGGTTATTCGTTTCTGGCACCAACTGTATTCCTTTTATCTTTCATTTCAATATAGGAGGGGATTGGTAGCAATAGGGTATGCAAATATTGAGTGATCTCATTAGGGCTGAAGAGAGGATTCTCTAGAGAAGGGAGGTTCCAAGTTTTTATTAATAACAACTTGGCTTATCTTGTATTCCTTTTATCTTTTATTTCAATATAATGTTCTTGAGTCCCAAGAAGGTTAACATATTTTTGTGGGTTATGCTATTTGAAAAGGTTAATTCTGTTGATACTCTCCAAAAGAAACTTCAAAACCACCTGCTGCAACAGTCAATGTGCCACCTTTGTTTTGATAAAGCAGAAACCTACAATCATCTGTTCTTTTCCTGCTCCTATTCTTTTAAATGTTGGTTAAAGCTGCTGAATATTTTTTGGATAGCTTGGGTGTTCTCCGACAACACCAAAGATAATGTGCATCAACTGTTGATTGGCCCTCTTCTCCGCAAGAAGGCCCGTTTCCTCTGGATCAATGCAGTTAAAAAGCCTTCTTTATGAGATTTGGTGGGAAAGGAATCAGCGAATTTTCCAGAATTCTCAACTTCCTTAGAATATTCAAAGTGATTCGACTCGTATGACGGCTTCATTATGGGCTTCTAACTCTAAGTCCTTCAGAAATTACTCCATTCATCAGATTTTTTTATCTTGGAATGCTTTTTTCTAGAGATTATTTTGTTTGTTTATTCAGCTTTGTTTTGGGCTGCTTATTTTTGTTGTTTTGTTCTTTTTTTTTTTTAATCTTTTCTGTCTCTTCTATGTTGTACTTTGTTCATTTTCTTAATGAATAGACTATTTCTTGTTTCAAAAAAATATAATGTTCTTGTGTTGATTCGGATCCTAAAAAAAAAAAGTGGATAAGAAACTTCTCAATATCTCTAAGCAACCCCTAGGTCTAGCCAAACTCAGGCCAAACATCTAACATCAATTCTACAGATGCTCTGACAATTATAAGCAATAACAAGTGTACTTCCGCTTGTATACTTACCCTCAATCTGTTAAATAAAGTCTGAAGCTGCATAGCTCTGTCTTTATCAAGCTGAGGCATCAATGCAGGCATCAATAAGCCAAAAGATATCTGATTGCTACGATTTAATGAGTTATTTGCCTGTTCTGAAACCATTGCCTGCTGATTACTCATCTTTTGCAACTTCAAGTATTGAGATTCATTTTCCCGGTTCTGCGTTCGGTTTGAATCATTCACAAGGATTGGAGCTTTTTCAGAAATTTGCAGCCCAGATGTTTGAGAAAGCTGAGCAGAAACTTGTTTTGACTCCCCTTGTTCACGGCCTACTTGGGCTTGGTTATTTGAAGCCTGGAGGGGTGCGGGCGCAGCATTATGTTGCTGCTGATTTTGAGATACTGATGTACATTGCTCAAGTTCCATGAGAGATATATGTTGATCTTGCTTCGAATGAAAATTTTGTTCAGGTTGTACATGAGATTCATTATTTTCATTTTGCATAGAAGCTTGTAGCAGGAGGTCAGAAGAACCATTGCTTCCACAGGAGAAGGCTGCATTTTTAGTCACAAATGTCAAATCAACAATTTCTATTTTCAATCTGAACATCCAAGAGAAAGTAGCCACTCAACGAAAAGTCGTATGACAGCCAGTTATGAGATCAGAGGATTGAAAACCCATGACAAGAAAATGCGTGAAATAAATCATGGGAACATAAAATGACAACATTTCAAATCAATGTTAAACTTCGAAAATTTCCTTTAAGATTCAAGATAGAGATGGAGGTGAAGCTATGACAATGAAGCAATAGCTAGAAATACAAAAAGGCAAAAATATTTTCACGCCAAAACTGTAAATATATTCAGTTGCCACCAAAACAATACTAAAATGGGCGTTTTCAAGTTGATTCAACATCCAACTCATTCAAACCAAGACAAGAATCAACTTGTGAAACAGCAATTTATTCACTTAAATTTATAAACCATAGGAAAGACATCATACGTGTATGTAACGAGAAACATAGGATATCCAGGTAAAAAACAGATTTTGACCTCCAAACTATCAGTGTCAAAGAAAATTGCTTTCATAGACAACATTTATGTAAATGCATATTTTGATATGATTTCTACAAATTGTATCCTCTCTTATTATTTATTGTGACCCAGATCTATTTATATAAGTTCAATTTCAAAGTTTAGGCTGAAGTATACCTGCATCTGATTCGGAAGTCTTGGCAACATTCGGAACATCACCTTCTATGTCTCTATTCAAGGCAGCCTGAAAAGCATCCACAGCTGCACCTGAATGCATTGTTTCATCCTGCTCACAGTCAGACATCCAGTAAGGTAAATATTTATAAATTATATCCCCTCAATCTTAGGATAAATTTTTACACACAATGACACAAGCACTGAAAGAGACAAAACCTCGTCATCGTCCAGAAGCTTCATTATAGAGGGGTCCATAACAAGCTATATGTGCAATCAGCCTGGGTCACTTGACCTTGCTAACAGGCACTCCAACTATATGACTTCTAAAATTGCTTAGAAGATAACGAGATGAAAAGTTCCTTACTCAACAACAAATCTACTTTCTCTGAGGATGAAAGAAAAAATTAAATAAATTAGGACCATACTTAAAACAAAAGCTAGTTATTTCTCTTCATCGCATTGCCAATAGATAGAAAACCAAGTTAGCTATACCTAGATTGGTCCATACAATCAAAATTGGAATTTGAGTTGATTACAATGTTCCCAATTTAACATAAGACAAGGTTAGATACACGAGTTTATACCATTACAAGAAGAGTGCTTAATTCAATCCTGTCATGCCAGAAATTTCGAGAAACCTTAGTAGATTTCTAGCAACCTTAGTAGGGAAATATTAGGAACTTTAAGAAGCAAAGTCGTTACGTTAGTTAAGAAGTTTATTTATGGAATAATAAATAGAGTATGTTAGAGGTTTTAGGCAATCAAATTTGATCCGAAAGAACTAAACCTGGATGCTTGGCAATTCTTGAATGGCCAACAAGAGCTTAGCCAACTGGATGATATATGACATGATAACCAAGAGGTTACAGGTTCAAATCTTCCACCCTAATATTGATGAATTTAAAAATTATTCTTGAATGCTTGGTATGCCTAAACTTTTCTTTGATAAAACTATTAAATAGTTTGAGGTTTCATCCTAAAACCAATTGACAATGAGTAGAATAGCCTCATTTATCTTATACAAATTAGGAGATCTCCTCACCTTTTTCCAATGTGGGATTCCCAACATGCCCCCTCAAGATGGTGATTCTTTGAATTCCTCAATCTTGGATCGGATCCTAACTTCATTTTTTATTAGACAGAATACCTATTTGGCTTCATGGACTATAATATCATATTAGGAGGTTCCATCTCAAAATCAATTGATAACGAGTAGGGTAGCTCACCTTTCTTATAAATGTTAAGAGCTCTCCACACCTTTGCAATGTGGGAGGTCAACAAAAACAATATAGTTTTTATTCTGCTCCAATTTTATCGAGTTTCCATTTTTTTTAAATCGGAAAATCGGAACTTCGCTCCACTATGTCTGGAATAACCAGGCTCGTCCCTAGGTCAGACATCGGGAGACATTGAAGGGATGGAGGTACGAGAGATATCTACAAATTAATGTCACAGTAAGTCTCAAACCTAAGACCTTGAAGGGAGCACACCTTCAAAGCCCAAGACTTCGACTAACGCGCCATCCCTTCAAAGCCCAAGTTTCCATTTCCAATCCTTGTTATTTCTATCAAATTGGTTATAGAGCATGCCAGTCCTTGAGAAAGGATTCATAATCCATATAAAAAAAAAAATTGCTGGAATTGTGCAATACGGGAAGGAATTGTTCAGAAATTTAACATCAATAAAATGGAATAAAACAGAGACAATGAATTCAGAGTTTTTCAGAGAAGTTGAAACGCAGTTGAAAGCGATCACTGCTCTTCAAGAAAAAAAAAAATCAAATAATCCAATAGAAGAAGTGAAGTAACCACAGCTCTTCAAGAACAACCCAATAAGCGAAGTGAAACACAGATGAGATAGAAGGAAGAAACGGAAAAGAAAGAAGTGATTCACAATCATAAGAACTACAAAAAAACTGAAGAGAGACTAACGACATAAAAATTGGGAGGGAAACAAGAGAAAAGGAAAACTAATCAATGGCTGAAGAAAAGTACAATTAAACGCAAAGCAAATCACTCCGCATTGGAAAAATTCAAAACCGATCATAATCTGAAAAACGTCCAGAGAAAACAAGCAATAGAAGCGCATGAGTGACATGAACATTAAGCACCAGAATCAAAGGGAAAATTGGGGAATTTCAAGAAGAAGAAAAGGTTGAGCTCTGAGAAGAAAATGGAGATACCGGCGATTTTAGGCTCGAAACGCTTCCCGCTGTTTGCAGAAACCGAACGATCTTTGCAGTTAGCACAAGACGAAGACGAAGAGAAGAAGATTCATGTGCAGTTTGTTTGACATATTTAAATAGGATTTTATTTTAAGATTTATTAAATCTTGAAAAACTTACATCAAAAAACGAAATTTTATCAATTTCTCATTATTTTTATTTTAAAAATAATTCTTATTTCTAACTATTATTTTGTAATAATTTATTTATAACTATACAATTATTTTTCATCACTTATTTTTAATCATTCATTTCAAATCAATCAAAATAATTCATTTTTAACAATTAATTTTTAATCATTTATTTTTTAACTATTAAAAATAACCAATCAATTTAAATCTACATTCAATTTTGACTCTAATTCCTCTACATAAAAATTACATTTAAACAAGTTTTTGGCACAACTCTGAATTTTTAACTACTCAATATACCTCTTCAACCTAAATCTTACCGACATATTTCAAACAAACACCCCTCAATGACTTAATTTTATGCGAAAATTACCTTTTTTAGTTCTTACATTTCGATAGAATTTTTATTTTCATTATTATATTTTAAAATCAAACACTTTCATCCATAATATTTAATAATTAAATAAAATTTAATAGATTATGTAACAAATTTGATAAGATGTCATAGAGGAGTTGAGGAAAGGTTGGAAAATTTCACCTCTTTTTCCCTCCTCTCCTCAACCACCCCCAATTTGAATCAAAAATACAAAATTGCTATCAAATCTATTAATTCAATATTTTCCTTTATCAAAAAATAAAAATAAAAAATCGTGTAAGTTAGGTTTACGTAAAGGCCCAACGAAATGGCCCAAAAGTTAGAAGGAAACTAAAGCGAAAGCAAATTAACCCTAACCTTCGCCGCGTCAAAACCCCTCTCAATCCCCTGCAATCCATCCCCATCACTTTACCGTCATCTCTTGATCGTTCAAGGTTTGTTCATGATTGAATTCGTTGTGTTCTTTTCAAGATTTCTTTTTGGGTTACTGCTTTGTTTTGTTCAGTCGCTAATTCTCACAGTTTCAGAATATTGCTTGAATGTGAAATATTGGAGTGATTTTTTTTTTTTTTTTTTGACGATAAATATTGGAGAGTAATTAGTAAAGGGCGTCTTCTTTATATTCATGGTGATTTGATTGTTATTGTTACAGTCTGGTTTATTACTGATGTGGATTTGTGATAACTTGGTGTTTACTACTTTTTCCGGATTGAGCGTGCTGGTTTTGGCTATTAACCGTTTTTTTTTTTTGGCATTCTGGATATTCTATTTGCAATTCTTCACTATTTAGAAATTGGTTTTCAGCTTTAGAATGTAATTTTAGGATTATTAATTTTCCAGAGATCTGATTAAAACTACTATTGTTCTTATAGAAGAAGTACCGGCTTCCGTGGTAATTGTTAAATTGATGGTTTTCATGAAATTCGACAACTTTTGAAGTTTTGTAATAGTTCTTAGTACTTTGTGATACTTGGTTTGATTTGTTTGAAATTATTTTTGTAGTTCTTTTAAGTCAGTTCATTATTAAGTTAATTTTCAGCAAACGGTTGGGTTGGATCATTAGTTTGCTGAAAAAGGTTGGTCATGGTTCATGTTTCCCCAAACGAAACTAAGCTGTTTAAAGCCTTGTGATCTACGGAAGCATCCTTGCCTGAGTAAAAAAAGACTTCTTATTACTCTAGAACTGCATTCTAGAAAATATTTGGCCAAGCTAAGGAAAAAAATTATCAAGTTAAATAAGTAGAAAAAATAGGGGCCTGTTATAAATTCTTCAGGCAATCTACTTTTGTTCTCTAACCTGAAACTCGTAGAGACTTCTCCTTATATCTTTCATGTTTTCTTTGGAAGGTTATGGTTTTGTAGGGTTTGACGGCCATTTGATTTTTCTTTCAGGAACCCCTAGACTGCTCTTCACATCAAGATCTTTTGTCCGGTCAAGATGGGTATGTCAGATACAGATTTTCAGATTGTTCTATATATTTCAGAAGTTTATGTCATTTCTTCCTGTTAATTATGTATGCCTTTTGTTGATAGGTATTTCTCGGGATTCTATGCACAAGAGGCGTGCCACCGGAGGCAAAAAGAAGGCTTGGAGGAAGAAGCGAAAGTAATTACTACTATTAGTTAGCTGAGTGTGATTTGAAAAATCATTTTTTGCTTTCTTTTTGGTACACAGCGTTAATTTTGTAGGTGTAGGTTTGGCTGAAATACTTTTTTTTTAACGATAAGTGCTGAAGTAATTGGTGCCCAAGGGGTTTTCATTTGTTATCTTTTCCAATATATATTTCAATAATCTTGGTTAATCAGCATTTGCTATCGGATCCTCTGTTAATATTGTTGTTTTTTTTCTGTTCTAAAGTAATTGTAACCACATTAACTAGTTCACATTGGTTTAAGGAACGGTGCACTTTCTCTTATATAGAAACATAAATTTTCTGTAAGTTTGTTATATTACTGTTTGATGCTCTATAAATTTTACTGTGTAGAAGTTGAAATGTCGCCTTCTTAGTTATATTTCTTATGCCTTGGTACTGAAACTTCCACTTCAATTTTTTTTATCATGTTTTTGCAATCCTCTTGATATTGGTTCTTTCCTCTTTGTTTGCAAAGGTATGAGCTCGGAAGACAACCTGCCAACACCAAGCTATCAAGTGACAAGTCAATCAGGAGGATTAGAGTTCGTGGGGGTAATGTGAAGTGGCGTGCTTTTAGGCTTGATACTGGAAACTTCTCGTGGGGTAGCGAGGCTGTGACCCGAAAGACCCGTCTTCTTGATGTCGTCTATAATGCATCTAACAATGAGCTTGTCCGTACTCAAACTTTGGTGAAGAGTGCTATTGTTCAAGTTGATGCAGCACCATTTAAGCAGTGGTATCTTCAGCATTATGGAGTGGATATTGGACGGAAGAAGAAGGTCGCAGCATCTGCTAAGAAGGAAGAGGTGGGCTAGGATTTGATAATTTAGTTTTCGTTTGATAATCATTTCGTTTTTTATTTGTTATTTTTAACTTTGTAAAAACAGCTTTGTTTGACAACCCATTTTGGTTTTTGTTTTTAAAATTTAAAAAAGTTTTGAAAATATTAAAGAAATTCTAAAAACTAAAAAAAAGTAGCTATTAAAAACCAGTTATGGTTTTTTTAAGAAAAAGTCTAGAAAAGTGATAAAACACCCTACAGATAAAGTTTGAACCTGCAAATTTGAGCTTTATTAGATCAATAATATTCTAAAATAGTTTTATTTTATTTTATTAAGTATTAAAAATAATAAATTTTGATTTTAAAAAAAAACAATAATAGTTATCAAACGTATTTTAAGTTTTTAGTTTTTAAAAAACAAATCACAAAAAACAGTTATCAAACATGTATGTTTTTATTTTTTTAAAACAAAAACTAAAAATAAAAATAAAAAAACAAAATGATTATCAAACGAGACCTTAATGATTGATTGGGTTTATCAAAGTTTTGAACACGTTTTTTTTTTTTTGTCAATAAAGCTTGCTAGATAATGGATATGGCATTCTTAATATGATACATCACTTGATCCTTAACACAACTTGATTCAAATGGTTGATAGGAAGGTGATGCTGCAACTGAGGAGGCGAAGAAGAGTAACCATGTCCAGCGCAAAATAGAGAAACGTCAGCAGGACCGCAAGCTCGATCCACATATTGAAGAACAATTCAGCGGCGGTCGTTTGATGGCTTGTATCTCTTCAAGACCGGGTCAATGTGGCCGAGCAGATGGGTAAGCATTGTGGAGCTCTTAACAATTCTTAATTATGTTGCATCTCCTTCCTAACTCGTTTGAACACCATAATTGAGGATGAGGAATGGTTTTTGGGTAATGTTTCTGAGGTTTTTCGAACTTTTGACAGCTATATCTTGGAAGGCAAAGAGCTTGAATTCTACATGAAGAAACTCCAAAGGAAGAAGGGAAAAGGAGCTGGTGCTGCCTAAATTTTTTTGTCGAGTTATTTTCGGCTCATGATTCATGTTCCATTTTCTTCTTACGAAGACGACCTGCTCTGTTGTAGCTGAGATGAAACGGCTATTTTGGAACTTCAGCTTTGCTGGTAATAGTTGTTCAATTATAATTCTTTAGTCGTTTTCATGATAACAGATTGTTTATTAGCTCTAGTTTTTCGAGTTACAATTTTGCTTTGTCTATTTATATAAGCGGATTAGTTTGGTTTGATCTAGAATTTACACCAAGTACAAATGGATTCAAGGGTGATCTGAAATCACACTGCAGTTCAGTTCTCACTTGAGCATTTTTGTTTTGCTTCCTAATTATAGAAATTTCCTTATTTTCTTGTTTATCTACGCTTCAATTTCCTTACACCTATTCCTATCTATGTAGCTTTTCCATTGTTGAAAAATAATGGATTATAGTATGTTTTATATGAAGTGGTCAGAAGTGTTGGATACATATTAGCGAAATTTTAATTTGATAACCTGGGAAATTAGAGCTTATAGGGGTCTCGAAGGTGAAATTTGAGTCGTTTGAGAAATTAATTTCCTCAGCGGCCTCAAACCTTGAACCTCGAGGACATTAAAGGTTCAGGCTGAAATTGAAGAACAATAATTGACATTTCTAGTTCAGGTTGAGCTCAATTGCTTGATGTATGATTGATAATCTAGTGGTTACAGGTCAAATTCCCCTTCTCATATATTCTTGAAATTGAAAGTAATAAAATGAAAAGTCTAGTTCAGTCTTTAGTTCAGTCTTAAAGATAAATGGTAGCTAAGAAACTGGCTTAGTGGTGAATAGGATCTTGAAAAACTTAGAGGTTAAATATTCAATTTATGGTGATTATGTACCAGTAGAAATTAATTTTTTAAGAACTTTTTTGACATCCAAGGTGTGATGTTTCATGACAATAAAAAACAAAAACAAAAAAGGAAATAGAAATAAAGAAAAAAAATGCATAACATTAACCTCTATATAAAGATTAACTGCCTTTTAGCCACTTATTTGTACTGAATGGAACTTTTATGTGTCAATTGGGTTGAGGGGATTCAGGCTTTTGCACTTTTGCAACCGTAAAGTTTGACTTAAAAAAAAAAAAAAAAAAAAAATCTTGTTCACAAGTATGAAGGGATGAGATAGCTTTAACAAGCAATAAAAAAAACTTTTCATTGTAGAAATTGGAATCTTAAATTGGTTTTATAAACATTGATCTTTTTGGCTTCTTTATAAACATTTTCTTAAACTAGGAGATTCTTTTTGGTATTGAAATGATGGTAAAATAGTTTAAGAATTTTTTTTTTATAAACTATCAAATATACCCTCCTCACTAATGATGTTGGTTAAAAAAAAATCTCACTACTTGTTTCATTAAATCTATAGACCTATTTTAATTTTAAATTCAATGCGACAATATGTCTTGTAATAATAATTAAAATGTGTGTAAGTTGAATCATGATATACTCGAATGTTCCTATAGTGGGCTAAAACAGTAATTTATGAAACAAATTTTAAATTAAATAATAGAATATCTTTAAGTTTAGGTAATTAAACCATATTTCGAAAACAAAAATAATAATAATAATTTAACCACATCATTGTTTATATGACTTTTTTAATATAATTTAATTTAAGCCCATAATTATTAACCCATGTGAATGGTGGAAATTGAGGCTCATTAATGGATATAAAATGAAAACGATCATTTATTTCCCAAAGTAAGCCGGTCGCCAATGGCAATACTCTGGTGGGCCCCCACCTTACAATAAACAATTTAATATTATGTGGCCTCTGCCCCCACTAATTTATTCAATTACGAGACAAAACTGATTTCAATAATAATAATAATAATAAAAATAACAAGACAAAAACACCATGATCGTTTCCTCGTGCCGCCCAATTATTATTTTTATTATTTTTATCCTTGTAAAATTAAGATTCTATCCGATAACCAATTGTATTGGATTTTAGGTTTTTGTAAGTCAAATCTATAATTATTCTTATTATTATTTTTTATATTATCTTATCCACCTAACATACGTTTTCAAAAAGGATAGATAATTTCAATGAAGATAGTTTTTAATCAGTGCAATTTCAAATTTCAAAATTAATGTCAAAAACAGTTTTCATTTCGATCAATAGCACATACTATCTTTTTTTAATGTTACAAATAACTTTTAATTAGTCAATAATCTTCAATTTTGACGGTGAACACGAGAATTGAAATATATAAAATAGGCCTAAAATTCTGAAATATTTCTAAAAAAGTCATATAATTAAAATAGACCATAAAAAAAATTGTCACAAACAACAAATTCAAACCAACTTTAGAAATAATTTCAATGTTTTTTAAAAAAGAAAATTGGCAAGAAACTAAATTTAATTTAATAAAGAGGAAAAATATTGATCTATCATTAAACCTTAATGATTATGTTTAAGTCGTCTTTCAATCACCTAAAAATCTACTTATTTATCTCCACTTTTTACTTGATCTTTATTTTTATTTGTTATTATTATTATTTTTTTCTTTTGAAGAATTTTACTCGATCCTAAATCTCAGTACAATTAACGTTTATAGAGTGACATTATATATAAAAAAAAAAACATTTATAGAATGACCTAGTGTTCGAAGAGAATTTTGAAGTGTTTAAGGTGATGATTCAATTCATTAGTCACCTATTTAAAAATTATTTTTTTAGTGTTTTATTTACATGTAAATGTTGTAAGGTCGGGTGATTTACCCCATAGCATTAATCGATGTGCACACAAACTAGCCCAAACAATTATACATATAAAAAATAAATACAGTTAAAGTTCATTGCTCCACAGATAAAAAATGTATTACAAATTCAATACGGTTAAAAATAATATGAAAGGTTTCTAGAAATTGACCCAATCATGATTACTAAGCCAAAAAAACTCTTACAACCATCAAATTTAAATTGAATATTAGCCATGATCATGTAATTTGAAACTTTCAAAACTTGAGAAATTATGTCGAGGCTAACATTTGTGTAATCATTCTATGAAGCTTCAAGTCAACCATCGGAAGGAATTAGGAGTTTCATGTCTTACAATTGATAATTATAGAAATGATAATACATAATATA
>JBBMKA010056247.1:2157-16704 GCA_037833695.1 Sechiopsis laciniata
CTTGCCAAATTATCGCCACTCTCTTAAATAAATAAGAGTTGTTTGTTAATTAAATGAATGTATTGAGCACAACTTTCTTACTTGACTGCCAAAATTATAGAAATTTCTTGTGTTTTTCCAACTTCATAGCATCACTTACGTTTATGCTTATTATTCATCTGACTTTTACGTTGATCCTAATTTGGATGATTTTTTAATTGCTGTTATATCCTAGTTGAACCAATTAGCAGAATTGCATCGTAACTTCGCATAATGTAACTGAAATAATTCATTAAATTGTACAAATTAGGTTAGTTAACTTAATATAAGTTAACTAGTTAAGACATTATAACTTCGCATATACTGTTGAACTCAATTTTTTTGGATGAAGCAAATAGGAACTCAGGGTTTTAATATGGGCTTGTTGGGCTATATTAGATGCAAGAACTTCAAAATCTAATTTTCTTCAATCGTTTTGTTATTATTCTTTCTCCATTTTCATTCCCTTGTCGCTTAATTACTTTGGTTAATTTGTTGCAGGCATATACTGGTATTTTGAATTTCATCGAGTTCATCGGCGGCTACATTCCAGTTTTTCTCTACAATAACCAGGTACATTTTTGGTTGTACTAGTATCTATCCATATGCTGTCGTGCCTATTGTAAATCTTTTTGTAGCGAAAAGAAAGGCCATGTTGTTGAGCTATTGTACATGGTATAATTAAGCAGATAACTAGTTCAGGATTTTTATTTTTTATTTTTTATTTTTATTTTTTCTCAAATCAAATTCAGTTTAAAGGAAATAAGGAAACAAAGGAAAATTTAATTTTCGGAAAATTAAATTGAATCATCCATTTGGCAAAACCTACAAAAAATCACAAAGCCATTCATCTACCAAAGTTGACTGAACTGACCAAAACGGATAAGATATATCTGAACTACTATTATTATTATTTTGAATTCAACAACGATTGGCAGTGAGGGTTTGAACCTAGGACCTCTTAGTCATGGTATACATTTATGTCGATTGAGTTATTACTCTTGTTGACATGTATCTAAACAACATTGACCAATGAAGATTGTTCAAACCGATTCAAATGTATTCAATTTAGTCGGTTTTGTCATCATCATTGTTTATCTTTTTGTTCTTCTTTTTGACGGGGGGTTTTCAGAAATGAACTGACCTTGTGTAGTGTTTTGGTAACCAATCTTGGCGCCGGTGTAAATGTCTTCCACGAGAGTAATTAGTAACCTTGACTTAATATCCTTCATTTTCTATGCAGTGTCAAATGCCGGCCAGTACCTGTAAATTGTAATCGCTAATTTTTTTTTTTTTTTTTCCAATCATAATCTTTTGTTTTCTCTTTCACCATGCATGAATGAAAGAATGACTTAAAAGATCAAATGTCACAAATTCTGAGATAGATGCATGATCATTATGCACAAGATTCACCATTTTTATGTATTCACAGGAGCTATTGATCACCAGTTCATCAGCCGTCATGCTTCACATCATGGCATCTTACTACAGATGATCTTATTCAGCACAAACCATTCAATCCCGCTACCAACTCGCAATGAAGTCGGTTTTGATACTATTGTTGATTTGGTAATCTAGTTTTGTAAAATGAGGCTTAATACTGATATCGTTTTCAAGGAAGTTAAATGCTAGCTCTCAGAAATTTTATGTGCAATGAGATGTATGTCAACTATCATGTATAAAAAGAGGTCGCTAAACTTTTTCCTGATGATATTAACATTCTCATGGGAGTGAAGTTTATCTAAAAAGATTGGATATCTAAGATCTTGTGCTTCAACTCGAGTCCTGCAAAATTTTCTGCATTTGGTTTGGAATTGAAGTGTAAAATTGGCTTCATATTCCAGTTAGAACTATAGAACATCTTCCCAGAGCTTGCTGTTTCTGCTCCGTTCGCATGCGAAAGGCTCATATAAGTTCTTAACTATATCCTATGTTTTGATATTTGTGACTATTCAGGCAAGTTTACGCCTTTCTCGATTATTTGTCACGGGACATACGGTCTGACCCTACAATATTTAGATATCGAAGAAATCCGTAAAAAAATAATTTTTAGGTAGATGTCATCATGAATTGAATTAATTATCTCTTACTATTCCATGATTGGTTAACTCTATCCTACCCCACTCTTATGTGATCTGAAACTTTAAGCCATTGTTCGTTTATTGGATCAATCTAATTAGGCATTGGATCAATCTGAAACATTTTTTTTCTATTGTAAGAATTAAGTATATTGCTTTAAAAAAAAAAAAAAAGTATATTGCTTTAGTCACAGCTCTATCAGAAAAATGTGTGCTTTTATAGGTTCGATCAAAATATGTTCATTTTATGTTTGATATCAATAATAATAATTATAAAAAATAAAAAATAAAAAAACCTACATAGTTTGCTAGATTTTTTTTTTTTTTTTTGGGGGGTCAAATTCAGTTTTGTTCTTTGAATTCTATTTAGTTTCTAAATTTCAATTTGTTTTTTGTTTTTATTTTAATTCAACAATATTTGAGGTGCATGATTCGAACTCGTAACTCCATAATTACTAAATCATATATCATGTTAATTGCAGCTTTTAAAGATAATTTGGCAGATGTTTGTTATTTGTTAGAATCGGTTAAAAAATATTCACATTTTCTGAAATTTATTTATGCAATTTCTCTCCTCCTTCTACGCTCTTTATCTTCATTTTTGACTATTTTGTTTTTCTTTAGTATAATAGAGAATTGGAGGACTGGAACCATAAATGTCGAAATTGTTAATAGATTAAGATTTCACTTTTGCTATGTGAGTCCAGCAATCATATTTGGAGATTACATTTGATGGTCAATGCAACATCCAACATTGGAAATAACAATTTTTTTAAATTAAAAAATAGAAATGACAATTATCTTTAATTGTAGAAATGCTTGAGTTACTCTTGCTTGCTATTAATTCAACTTGTAGATAAATTTTTATAAAACTTAGAGATTTGACTTAAAAGAATGGTTAATCTAAAAAGGTATCGCAATTGCGAAAATGAGTACTCTAATAACATCATATAATATATAATAATTAATACTCAAATATTGTTAATTAAGAAAAAAGTATAGCCTTCTCAATTTTCTCTCTTCCCTTTAAACTCTAAAAATGAGTGACATGTAGTTGTGTTATATAATTTTTATTTCTAGAATGACAAAGAAAAGCTTTAACAAGGCCAATTATTATTTAATTTTAATTTATCGATGAGTACTAGCGATAGAGATTATTTACGAAATTTTATTAAATCATAAAACTTTGTACCTAACGTTTAAAATTATAAAAATTAAATTGATACATAAGATCAGATTATAATTCAACAACAAAAATATTTTTTCAAAAAGAAATCCTCGAACTCATCGAAACCTGTTCAAAGAGTGTCTTTCTTTTATCAACTAATATCAAATTATAATACTTTTGTTTGAAAAAAAAGGAGATTGTAATTGGTTATGTCTGACCGTTATTGTCAAAAGGAATGGTATATAATAACCAATTGATTACTGAGTTCATATCTCAAATGTGATTGAATTAAAAATAAAAATAAAAAAGTCTTGATTGATCTCCACTTGCTATTTTATCCGACAACAAATATTAATTGAGTTAAATTATCAACTTTATACACAAAGTTATCCATTTTAAAAATACATGAATTGTAGTAGATTTTTTATTAGCTTATTATCACCGAAGAGGAAAAATAAGGTCGTAATATGTTACATAGTATTCATTCTTATATCATTTAACAATATTGCAAAAACTCATAGAGATGTATCGATTTTTAGAGGAGTCGATGAACATACTCATGAAGGAAATGATATTTACCTAGGTAGAAAACAGAAGAAAAAAAACTAATAAATTGGTCCTAAATTGATATGGTGAAATAAGGATAAATTAAATTTTAAAAAATGATTCATAAATAGAGTTAGATTCCAATTCTATTAACTTGATATTTTAAAATTGAGTTTATTTTTTATCATTTTTTTTTTTTTTTTTTTTTTTAAATTCTACAACAATTTAGGGTGGAAGATTAGAAATACAATAATATGCTTCCTTTGACTTAGAAAATTGAATTGGTTGAATTTAAAAGTTGATTCACTCAAATGATATAATTCTACAATGGAGTTAGATTCCGTTGGTTGAATTTGAAAATTGATTCACTCAATGGAATTATATTCCACCGGCCAGTAATTACAAAATAAAGTGCAAAATTGTAACTTTCCTTACGAATAAGTTAGTAGTTTATTTTATTTACAACCTTTTTAATAAAGTTAAAATTGACTTTTGTTTTTTAGTTTAACATTATTTGGGAGCCTCTGACCATTTATTTTGGATTTTAATAATTTTCCAAACAAAAGAATTTTTAACTATTTAACTTTAGAGAAACTTAATAGACTAGCCAAATTTAAAAATAATTATAGATATGGTTAATTTAAAAAAATAAATATATTCAATAATATTAATGAGCAATATCAAATACTTTTTTATAATATTGAATTAATCAGTATTTATAATATAATTTTAAAACGTATTAATGACTATAAATTAAGGAAATTTTGTATGTATAATAAAAATAGATAAAATATTTTCATCTATAATACAAAATCAAAAGTAATTTATTTGTAACTGAAAATACAAATTGAGTTTTATCAAAATTCAATAAATGATAAAATTCTATCACTAATTAGTTCTATCATAATAAAAATCATCTGTTATACATGAATTATTTTAAAAATTGTGTTTCGTATATAAAGATAGGTAGAATGTGTGTGTGTGTATATATATATATATATATATATATATATATTTTTTTTTTTTTTTTTTTTTTTTTTTTTTTTTTTTTTTTGAGGAGGGTACAATTTCCCAAAACTTTTTTGCTACTTTGTGTCAAATGAGAACAGCTGGGGTAGTTTCGATATGACTGAGGAGCTTGCATACTTCATTGTTTGTGGCATTTTCACTCTCGCTGTTCATAGCGAATTGCATTGATTTCTTCTGAGCTCGAGCTCTGAGAAAAAAAATGGAGTCCACAAATTGCATCTTCAAGGACTCTAGTGCGCCCATTGAAGCCAGGATCAAAGATCTTCTCTCAAGGATGACTTTGAGGGAAAAAATCGGCCAGATGACCCAAATTGAGCGCACTGCGGTCACTCCATCTGCTCTCAGGGATTTCGTGATCGGTACGTTCTTCGATCGTCAGTCAACTCGGATATTTTCTTGCTTTTGTTCTTCAATTTCTTTATATGACTCTTGTGATTCGTGCCTGTTGTTGGATTTTCAGGGAGCGTTCTGAATGCAGGTGGCAGTGCCCCGTTTCATCAAGCTTTGTCGTCGGATTGGGCGGACATGATTGACGGATTCCAGAATTCCGCGCTTCAATCGCGACTTGGTATTCCGATCATATACGGGAGTGATGCTGTTCATGGCAATAATAATGTTTATGGTGCTACGATTTTTCCTCACAACGTTGGACTTGGAGCCACCAGGTTAGTAAATCTTTCTTTATAAGTTTATATACATTTTTATTTTTGTTTGCGTGCATCGAAACTGTAGGGGCGTTTGTTTACCATATTTAGGAAGAATTTAGCTCAAGGAGATATATTGATGAGTTATTTTGAGTAGTTAAAAATTGAGAGTTGTAGTCAAAAACTCATTTGGATGTGGTTTTTGTGTGGAGGAGTTAAAGTCAAAATCTTGTTTGGATGTAGATCTATAACGAGTAGTTATTTTGAGTAGTTAAAAAAGAAATGATTAAGAATGAGTGGTTAAAAATGAGTTATTTTGATTGATTTGAAATGAATGATTAAAAGTGAGTGGTTAGAAATGATTGAGTACTTATAAATGAATAATTAGAAATGAATTGTTAGAAATGAAGAGTTATTTTTAAAAGTAAAAAGGAGGATGAGTTAGTAAAAACTTGTTTGGATGTCGGTTTTCGAGGAGGAGTTAGTAAATCCTCCAACTAAATCTTCCTTAAATATGTCAAACAAACAGCCCCTATGTCAATAGAAATCTTGATTTCCAATTTGAACTTTAAAAGCAAAATAAAGTTTCTTGGGATGCTCAGTGAGTTGAGAAAAAGAAAATTGGGCAAAGACCTGTTAGACACAAAACAAAAAAAATTTAAAGACCTATTGGACACAATTGAAAGTTAAGGGCACATTGGACACTGTTCTAAACTTGTAGAACACTATTTTACTAAATAGATTCACATATGAAAGTTAGGATCTGAACTTATAGTTTAACCTTTTTTTTTTCCTTTTAATTATTTTTCATCGGCATTTGTCAGAATTTCAGTATAATTTAAATGGATGATAGGGATGCTGATTTGGTAAGAAGGATTGGGACAGTGACAGCTCTTGAAGCTAGGGCGAGTGGTATTCACTATGCATTTGCCCCTTGTGTTGCTGTAAGTTGTCATGGTCTGCTAAGAAGTTCTTTATTTAGTATAATAAACAATATTTTCCCCTTTGTGTATATACTATCCGAGAGTGCAGAAAGGGACCTTTTTTGTGGCAAGCTCGAGTTTGTGCCATTCTATGGAGCCTTTGGGAGAGAGACACAATAGAAATTTTAGAGGAATGAGTAGGACTTGGGTTGATGTGTGGAACCTCCATTAATTTTATGTTTCTCTTTGGACTTGTGTTTCTAATCTCTCGCTTTTGATTGGGGATTGTTTTTATAAGGTGTCCCTACTTTTTATGGGCTATGTTTTTGTATTCCCTCTTCTCTTCATGCTTTTGTATTTTCCTTTCATTTATTCTCAATGAAAATATGAGTTTTTCATTAAAAAAATATACTATCTGAGTGCAAGGTGTATTCACTACAAATAATTATGTCAGGTATCCAGAGATCCTCGATGGGGAAGGTGCTATGAGAGTTACAGTGAAGATACCGAAATTGTTAGAAAAATGACTTCCTTAGTTGAAGGGTTGCAGGGGAAGCCGCCTGAAGGATACCCGAAGGACTATCCGTTTGTAGCTGGAAGGTTCAGAGAAAATTTTGTCCATATTTTCTGTTCATGCTTCATTAACTCCAAAAGCAATTGGCCAAATAGCATAATGAAAGTCATAATAAGTCTTGTTGGTTGATATAATTAAATTTATCTCAATCTATCACCTTAAGTTTTCGAGTTGATTGATGGTTTAACATGATTTAGTATCAAAGTAGGAGGTCATAGGTTCAAACTCCTGTCAAGTCGTTTTATCTCCCATTAATATTGATTTCCATTAGTTGGACATTTCTTAAATTTGCAAACCTACAAGTGAGGAAAAGCGTTGATGTCAGAGGACTTCATCTCATTAAGTGGGACAAGATTATTTTGCCTAATGAGAATGGAGGAGTTAGTATTCAAGATCTTAAAAATAAAAATGTTGCATTATTGGCTAAATGGTCTTGGAGATTTTTAGTAGAAAGGACGCACTTTGGAGATGCATCATGATAGCAAAATATGGGAACCCCCACTACTCTGAAGCTATTGACAACAAGGCACTTAGCACCTCCCATGGACCTTGGAAGACTATCCTCAAATTTGGGACTTTTGTTCACGATAATATTACTACCAAGGTGGGAAATGGTTGTTCTGCTTCATTTTGGAAGGACAAATGGCTTTGGAATGATTCTCTTATGCATCTTTATCCTAGACTTTATAGACTATCATTGATTAAAGATGCTTCTATTGTTGATGTTTGGGACTCCACGACTTTTTCTTGGAATTTAGGCCTTTGTCGGCACTTGAAAGACGAGGAAATCGATGATTTCTCCCAGCTATCTTATGCTTTCGATTTAATTATTCTATCCTTTGATCATGATAGCTATACATGGAGCAAGGAGCCTAATGGCCTTTTTTCGACAAAATCTCTAATTAGAGCATTGTGTCTTCCATCGAATTCCACCAAGGAACCAATTTTTACTAGCATTTGGAAAGGATCTTTCCCAAAGAAGATTAAATTTTTCTTATGGGAGGTGGCACACAAAGCTATCAACACTAATGACATGATGCAAAGAAGACTCCCTCAACGTGTTCTTGGTCCCAATTGGTGTATTCTTTGTAAACAGGAATTGGAATCTTAGGATCATATTTTTGCTACTTGCCAGTTTGCCCGCACTTTCTGAAATTATATTTTAGAAGCTTTGAGCTGGAGCACTCCTCTCCCTGATGATTCAAAACATTAATGATTATTACTCTCGAGGGTCATCCTTTCAAGCATAGAACCAAGTTCATTTGGGATTGCTTCATTAGAGCCTTCTTCTGGTCAATTTGGATTGAGAGAAATACGAGGATTTTTAATGACAAGGAGTCTCCTTTTTTGATGGTTTTGGATAGAGTTATTTATTTGGTGGTTTACTGGTTAAAATGCTCTTCCTTGTTTAATAATTATGACTTTTCTACTCTCCTTAATAATTGGAGAGGCCTTTTGTAATTGCCATTTTGGCTTAATTTCATACATCAATGAAATTGTTTCTTATCCAAAAAAAAAAAAGAAATTTACGCCAACCTATCCGTTTAAGCTTTTAGATTGACGATTTAACATGATTCAACAAGTCTCCATTGACCTTTTTTTTTATAATTACACTTGATATCAACCACCTTGCTCTTGACAGCCTTGTAGATCCCGTCTAATTGATTGATTCCTGTATTTACCGCAGAAATAATGTTATTGCATGTGCAAAACATTTTGTTGGAGATGGGGGGACCGATAAAGGTTTGAACGAAGGAAATACCATTACATCTTATGATGACTTAGAGAGGATCCATATGACCCCTTACCTGGACTGTATTGCTCGAGGTGTTTCCACTGTTATGGCGTCTTATTCTAGCTGGAATGGACGTCCACTGCATGCTGACCGTTTTCTGCTGACAGAAGTTTTAAAAAATAAGCTTGGGTTTAAGGTACATTGGACAGGTTTAAGTTGGACAGTGATATTGTGATGGTTAATATAATTAAATTTATCTCGACCTATCAACTTAAGCTTTTGGGTTGATTGGTAATAACATGATTTCAACATATTGTCTTCCACTCAATTATTGTGCGTGAACTTGTCCGACCCAAATTTGCTTCTCATCTTCTGTTACTCTGTTAGAATTGTAGATATGCTAAGAGTCAGAGTGGTACAAATGTAGTGTGTTTATGCATTTATAGTTATCCTCAAGAGTGAATTGTAGTTTTCTAACAGTTTATCTTTTCCCCTATGCTTTGGTTTCTAGTTCGACTGACAGCTGTTACATCGTACTGATATTACTCAATGCAGGGTTTCGTTATTTCTGACTGGGAAGGACTTGATCGTCTTAGTCATCCAAGAGGCTCAAACTATCGGTTTTGCATTTCAGCCTCAGTTAATGCTGGAATAGACATGGTGGATTTTAGGCCCATACAAAAAATGAATCTTTTTTATTGGTTTCTTGAGTTTTGCATTTAAAGGATGAAGCCGAATATGCAGGTGATGGTGCCTCTTAGATATCAACTATTTATCGAGGAATTGCTATTTCTGGTTGAATCTGGGGGGATTCCAATGGCTAGGATTGATGATGCTGTAGAACGGATATTGAGAGTGAAATTTGTTGCTGGTGTTTTTGAACATCCTTTCAGTGATAGGTCATTGCTAGACCTCGTTGGTTGCAAGGCATGTTTTCGAGCTTTGTCTTAGACTAGTAGTTGTTCACATTTGTGATTACTTTTTTTATTTTGATAACCGAGAATTAAGGTTTCGCCCCACTAACCCACATCCGTCCCAAGGCCCAGACCCAGGAGACAACGAGTGCGTTTCGAATCTATGACCTCCAAAGCAGCAGCATACTTTGGAGATTCCAAGCCTCTCTGCCAACGAGGTCATTGCTTGGGGACGTTCACATTTGTGATTACTATTGTTCTTCAATGGGACAGCATTTCTTTTCTCACTTGAGAAACATAAGTGTCGTTCAAAAATCTGAAAGAAGTTCTTACTTCAAAAGTTTTACTTTTCAAACATTATTCTATTCATGATGTAAAGTTTTTTTTTTAATATTCTTCTTTATCCCTTCAGCTTCACCGAAATCTAGCGAGAGAAGCTGTTCGAAAGTCCTTGGTTCTGTTGAAAAATGGAAAAGACCCGACGAAACCGTTTCTTCCATTAGATAGGAAAGCCAAGAAAATCCTTGTTTCTGGTTCACATGCTGATAATCTTGGATATCAATGTGGAGGGTGGACAATCTCCTGGGATGGGATGAGTGGAAGAACAACTATTGGTATACAATTTATGCATCTGTTCTCAATATAGAGTTTTATGTATTTGCTAAACTCAAGTGGCTGCTCACTTAATTAGGTACCACAATATTAGATGCAATCAAAGAAACAGTTGGAAACCAAACAGAAGTAATATATGAGCAATATCCATCAGCAGACACCTTGAATGATCAAGATGTATCTTTTGCTATCGTGGCTATTGGTGAAAGTCCATACGCCGAATTCACTGGCGACGACTCCAAGCTCATTATACCCTTCAATGGAAATGACATTGTAAAAGCAGTAGCTAGCAAAATCCGTACACTGGTAATTCTAATCTCTGGAAGACCCCTAGTTTTAGAGCCAACAGTAATGGAAAATGTAGAAGCTATCATTGCTGCTTGGCTTCCTGGATCCGAAGGGAGCGGAATCACAGATGTTATCTTTGGAGATTATGATTTCACCGGTCGATTACCAGTTACGTGGTTTAGAAAGATCGAGCAACTTCCAGTTCATGCCGAAAATAATTTGCAGGATTCATTATTCCCTTTTGGATTTGGGTTAACACATGGAAAGGAGAAATCTCCTCAGTAATCATATGAATTCAGTCATGAACTGATTTGAGTCCAAAGATCTGATCCAGAAATTAACTGCTCATCCTTGGTAGGTATGATTTATTCCAAAAAAAAAAAAAAACTCTTCCTTCATTCTTGTATTTGGTATTTGTGTTGATAGTTTGAGGAAGTTTGTATGCCATGTATTTATGTTGTGCTCTTATTATATTCATCTAATGTGTGGCTCAGATCTCTGTTAGATAATTTGTAGAGTTTGTATAATAAAAAAATGGAGTTTGAATTATATAGATGATGTCAATAAGAGATTATTAATATGTATTATGGCAATTGTCTGATTATGAGTGTTCACAGCTTCGATCTGGTTTTCGACAAAACTAATAAGTGTACCATTTATTATTATTATTATTATTTTTTAATAATTATTTTATGTACACTTCTAACAAATTACAATTTGCTTAGTGTAGGGATTGGAAGTTCAAATATCTAAATCTACATTTTGTTGTTTTATTGAAAAAAAAAACAATGATATTTAAAATACCTCACAAATCACATAAAAAAACATTTAGTTGCTTCAATGTATGTATTATGTATTTTATATATAATTTTTTTTTTACATATTATATTGCATGGTTGGACGTATGACCTCTTGGAAGAAGTAAGATGCCTTCATCGTCGAGTTAAACTTGTTAACCTTATATTGGCATCTATTATGGTTAATGAGAGTACTAATTGCTAAATTATGTTTACTGAGAATAGTAATCCATCATCTAATTTGGGGGATGAAAATCGGTATTTAGCTCACATCTTGTTTGAGAGCAATAGTATCCTATATGTAGGATTTGTGGTTCCCTCCAATTTCAATTAAAAAAAAAAGATAAGAAAGAATCTCTAAAAAACTATAAAAAAAAAACCCTTGTTAGGAGCATTGATAGGTTTTAGGTCTGTTCAATTGGAGTTTTGTTACTCTATGTCGATTAAGATCATGATATGGAAAAGCCTAGGTTTGCTAATATCTCTAGCCTTGTTAATTTTTTCGTTTTGAGTGATCACGCTTTAACTTGTGGTCCCATTAAGTGGAAATTTAGGTTGCATTAGACTCTATTTGGTTAATGAAGTTATTTTTATCTCAAAAAAAATTCTTTAAAAGTCTAAATCTATAAATTAAAATCCCCCAGCACCACCCCAAAAAGGGAAAAGAAAGAGATAAGAACTCTCCATTGAAGCGACCTATTCACAATTTAGTTCAACAATATTTGGAGGATTCGAATTTACAACCAGTTGATCGAAGATACATAGCCAATAACAACTGAGCTAAGCTCACTTTGACAGTGACCCATTCACAATTACATAACCTGCAAAGGTTTAGGCAAAATAAATGACAGCCCAACCAACAAGATTAGAAAGAATCTTAATCTTGTCTTATAAAGAGATAAGCTTTCTGTTTGCTCAAAAGATCTCTTGGCCTTTTAGGGCAGTTGTGATAGAACTTCAGTTTCTTTTCCATATTACTTTTGCACATAAATTCTATGAATTCCATGGGGCCTACCTAACATTTTGGAAGGTCATTTGGAGGAGGAAGAAGAGACTCTTCTGGCCCTTCCCCATTGTCCACTAGAAATGCCATCTTCAGTCCCCATGTTGTGTGCACTTCCAAATGGCAATGCATAAACCATACACCTGCCAAAATGAACAACAAAAAGCCCACAAATTGCATAAATCATATTCATTTCAATCATTTTTATGTACAAAAGGACTTAAACAGTTTTTTTTTTTTTAATTTATTTATTTTAATTTGAGCCATTTTTCAAATTTCCCTCTTTTAAAAGTATCAACTCCATCTAATTTCTTTCCTTCAAGTTTTTTCGACACCACGTTAAAAGAAGGATGAAATTGTATTTTAAGCCACAAAAACATAGTTCATTTATGACCAAAATATCATGAATTCAAATCTTCAAATGTCGTGGATTAAAAAAATAATAATAAAGAATTTTCAAAAAAAATTCTTCTACTAAGTTCATTTTCTGTAAGTCAAGCTGAGTACAGCTTTCAATTTTATAGTTGACATGTGTTATACAATTAACCATCATGAATATGATTGGCCTCATGATCAAGAGGATTTTGGAGAAACAAAAAGTTATGGGTTCAATCTGGTAGTTATCTATCTAGAAATTAATTTTCCACAAATTTTCTTGACACTCAAATGTTGCAGGGTTAGATGGATTGTCCTGTATGAGTAGTCGAGGTACGCGTAAGTTGGTCTGGATACTCACAAAAAAAAGTTTTTTCAATTAGCTTCAAAATTTTGTGATAAGGCTGGTCAGAAAAGACCTAATACATAAATGATAAAATTGTAACTTGGCATTTTATATAGATAAAAGTGCCCCTAATTTCAGCAAAGCAAAGATGTTACCTGGATTATCAGCCCTGAATCTGATGGCAACCCATCCACCAGAAGGAACCACAATTGTATTCCTCTCCACAGGGTCAACAAGATTGAATTTCTTGGGATCTCTCCTGGGATTGAAGTTTCCTAAGCCACTTCCAACAACAAAGAAGTTGAATCCATGAAGATGAACTGGATGGTTCTCTGGAGCTATCATTGCAGTGTCTTGTAAAACTAATTGAACCGTAGAGTTGTAGGCAAGTCTATAAAGCCGAGTCCCGCTCGTAGTCTGCAAATTGTTCGGTTGTTTCCCTGTATAGTTGTACCTTATTGGTGGATTTGCAGGAAAATCATCAGTAAAAACACCATCTATATTGAAGTAGTGAGCTTGAAGAAGTGAAATGGTTGGCATAACAAATGTCACATTGTTTATATCAGCAACGACTTGGCTGCCATTCGAGCAAGTTTTGCAAGGGTTAACGCCAAGGCCAACTGTGAAAAGCATGGAATGATCAATTTCTAATGGGACTTTTGCAGGGTATTGTTTTGAGTTCAAGCTCCTAAGAGAGTTCGTGAACTTTGTTGCAATTGGAGTGGCGTTTTGGGGAGGCAGGCCAGTGAGGCTGGTAGGGGTAGTAGAAAGTGAGCCCGAGTAATGTAAAGTGGCAATGGCAGTCACATTATCGACAGCTACAATGGGGGTGTCCACGAAAGGTGATGCTGAAATCGCATACTTGCCCCTTTTGAGGTTGGCGGTCAAAAGGGCATTTGTGGTCTGGCCAGGCGCTATGACAATGGTGTCAGTACTGAAGGGTTTCGTGTATGCAGCATCGACTTCGACAACAGTGAGTTTGTGGCCAGCAACCTTGAAGAACAGTTCTTCATTGAGTGCAGCATTGATGATTCGCAGCAAATATGTCTTACCAGGTTGGACTGGCATACTTAATCCTGTGAAAATCAAACGTGTCCATAATCATATTAATTGATTGTCAAAATTGCATTACTCAAGGGTGCCTTGGAACGAAACAGGAAATCTTCATTCTAAGAAAAAAATAATAAGGAATGGAACCCAACGTTTCAATAATATATATAATATCGAATCTTTGAGTTCAACAACACGTGGGGTAGGGGATTTGAACATTGGTCCTCTTGATCGAAGATATATGCCTTAACTAGTTGAGCTATGCTTATGTTAATACTATCGAATATAGAATTACTCATCAACTTGAAATTTGAAGTTTAATGGTACTTCAACATGGTATAAGATCATTTCTTATATTCACAACCCATATAATGTTATTTCCTCTCAAATTAATACCAATAGTAATTTGGTAGGCTCCGTGAGAAAGAGTGAGTAATTTATGAAAAA
>JBBMKA010056258.1:6289-18278 GCA_037833695.1 Sechiopsis laciniata
ATGATAAATAAAAAATAAAATTAATTATAAAAATACTACTAATTTAAAATTACAAAAACATATTTAATTATAAAAATATTGAAAATGAATTAAAAAAGAAGAAGAAAAGAAATAGAAGGGTTATTTTAAACTGGAGGGATTAATTTAAACAAACACCTCCTTAAAAAAAGAAGACTTGTTTAATCATCCATTTTAATTGTTAGGGAAGAAGAATCATTTGACCTCGTTGAACAAATGTGCTAACTTAAATTGAACTAGATTTGTACATGATTTTAATTTTTAACATATCAATTTTCATTCTAAGTTTGGATTTAATTTAATTTGGATTCTACAGTATCGTTATTCTATACGTACTCATTTTTTCTAATTCACTCACTAATTTAAACGAAAAGTGAAAGTATTTGAAAACCAACTAATTGTATTGAACAAATTTTAATTTTGATTAATGAATAATTATAACATCGTGAAAGCTCACAACTTCTGATATTAAAAAAAAAAAGAAGGTAAAGTAGTTGAAAACTCACTATAAAATTCAATTATAGCATATTTGCATCCTATCTCTTCTTTTACGCATGCATCTTAACGACCATCACAAAGCCTCTCTCTCTCCTTTTTTTTTAAAAATTTTTTTTAATTTAATAAATAATTTCAAATTCATAACAAAATGGCTCCTTAAATTTTAAATTCATAACACTTATTCCTAGGACAGCTTGTTTTGAAAAGTCTTAAATTAGATGGAAGGTGAAGTTATAACAAAATCATGAATTCACATTTTGTGTATGTTAGGATCTCATAGTCCCACATTGAAAAAGTGGAGAGTTTTACAAGTATTTATATGAGATATGAGTTATTCCTCTCATTGTCAATTGATTTTGAGTAGAACCTCATATTTTTTATTATGGTATCAGAGCTTATACAGCTCAAACGGATATCGATCCAGTAAAAATTAAATTGAGATCCAATGAGAGATATGAGTTATTTTCTTAATTAGTTTTGAGTGAAATCTCATATTCTCTATTAGTGTACATGAGTTCTTGAAATATGATGCCCGAGTTTTAATCAATTCACAGTCATTTAATATTAGTGGTTAGAAAATTGTGATAGGATATAGAATTTGTGTGTGGAAATGAGAGTTGAGAGAAATACGAAAGAAAGATGGGAATGTAATAGAAAGATTCTTCATATTTTTGTTTAATAAAGTCGAAACAAGGAAATCTAATAGAAGCATTAGTTTGTTTTGGATTGTGCAATACAAAATGTAATTTTCTTTTGCTAGTAAAACAAGTAGGCAATTGTACACACAGTCACTAAAGTTATGTTACAACATTAATTTTCTAATCTTATGTACAAGAAAAAGATAGATAAATAGATCAAATATTTTTTTGATACTCAATATGAATTTTCTACCGAAATTTTAGGTAACGGATGAAAATTGAAACAATTAATTTCGTAATGTTGAAAGTATTTCTTAACTTGAAGGTTAGGGCGTCAAGATTTGTTTCCTAGTCTTGAGCTCATATAACAACAAATAAGATGTAGCTAAAAGACAATATTTTCCTATCTTCAGAAGTTTTAATGAGTTGAAAGTATCATGTCTCAAAGTAATTTGAATCAATAAGCTTGTCATGAAGCTCAAGATGTGCAACATTTAATGTAGAAACAAGCTTTAATCCATGAAAAATCTTCTACCATCGTCCATGCCTTGAACTCACAAATTGTGGACGATAAAAATATTAGATAAAGATTATCATTCAAAACCTCAAGTAAACGATTAACGGATTCAATTCCATGTAGTTCGTCGTAATAGAGGAATGAAATTTGTCAAATTGTTTATCTTCTAGATCAAAACGAAATATGGCATAAGCAAATGGTTGTTGGTGTCCGTATCGGTTACAAACTTTTATTTAGGTCAACAATTCAGGGTTTAGAGATTCAAATTTTGGTTCATGGCTAAACACTAATACCACTAAATTATTGCTCTTAATAATTACAACATTTTTTGAAATATTATTGATAAAAAAAAATACTGAAATGCCCGGCATCTTTTACATTAATTATGACATGAGTAACTTACCTTATTGATTTTAGTAATTCAAATGCAATCTTGTAATTGATCTTGACCTATACTAAAAATGTATAGTTATTCCTTAAATTGTATTGTTTTAATAAAATAATGGAGGCTTTCCTTTAAAGTTTTTTTTTTTTTTTTTTTTTTTTTTTTTTGAAAGCTCCATTATTAAAGTATATTAAGCTTTCCTTAAAAATCAAATATCAGAATTTCAATTTTAAAATATACTTTACATATTTAACAATTGGGTGGTAATTTAAAATGTTCACATTTGAAAATGAGATAAGGAAAAAAGAAATCTTTAAATTTTAAAGATTCTTATTTATTTCCCAAGTGTTTTCTTAAGTATTTTAATGGACTTAAAATGTTAGGTCTTGATTAAGGAGTGTTTGGATGATACTTTATTATTATTATTTTTTTGAAAATCTGGATGACTCTTTATTTGAGTGAAGGTTAATAATTTATTTTGTAAAGTGGTTTGTAGGAGGGATTAGTTACTTTTTTTAATGATGCAATATTTATAAATTTTTTTTAATCTATACTAATTTTACTTTATTTATTTATTATTCAAAATTCCAAATATATATATATACGCTTGGGACTTTCTTTAAAAATATTCTTTTTTTTTTAATTTTTTAATTTTTTAATTTTAATTTTTAAATTTCCGCCATTTCATTTTTTGTGTGAGAATACTTTTTATTATTATTATTTTATAATATTACTTTATTTATTTTTCTTTTTAATGTCCTTTTTAAACAATTTTCAATTAATTAATAATATTAAATAGATGATAAAAGTTAAATACCATTTTAAAATAAAAAAAAGTTTATCACGTAACTAGCAGTAATTTTAAATGACCAAATATGATATTATGTGAATGAAAACAATTGTCAACTAATATTTAGTTGAAATTAATGATATTAAATAGATAAAACATAAATAAAAAAAAATAAAAAAAAATGAATGACTACTTTTATTTAAAATTATGGAATGGATTATAAAAAATACGATATTATGCTAATTAATTAATTAAAAATTAATAATATTGAGTAGTTGAAAAAATAAGTTAACAAAATAAAATTATTATGTAATCGTGGTCAATTTTAAATGACGAAATTTGTTTTGAAAATGTGATATCATAATGTTTAAAAAAAAAAAAAATTAAAATCATAAAATTTTGAAAAAATAAATTAAATTAAATTAAAGAATTAAAAAAAAAAAGCTGAAAAAAAGGAAGTTAAAAACAAACTGAGAAAGTAAGAAAAACAAATTAAAAATAAAAAAAAATTAGAGATTGATAGCTGCATGGCGTTCATTTTGTCACGTTGTCACTTACAGCCGCACCTTTAATCGTTCAAACGGTACAAAAAGAACAAAACAAAACAAACCTGCGGCAAATTGCAATCAAATCCAAATAGCCGTGTGAGCTTGGCCTTTTTAGTATTTCAATTTTTAAATATGACATTTACTTTATGATGTAAAATAACTATTGAAATATGAATTAAAGAATTGATAATATGTCTATAAATAAATTATAATAATTTTTAATTGGATTAAAGATTATAATATAAAAAAAAAAACTGTTATTACAACACCTTTTAGTTTTGACTTTTAATTTTTAATTGATGGGAGGAAAATAAATTATATCTGCCATATAATAAAATAAAACAATAAACATCATTAACTAAAAAATATATTTGGTTATAAAATAAATTTATTTTATATGGAAAGAGAAGAAAAAAAATTTGCCACTAAAATGAGAAGACAAGTTTGATTTGTACACACCCCAAATTATGTTCATTTTCTAATCTTATATACAAGAATAAGATAGTTAGATAAAATGTTTTTCAAAACAAAAAAAAAAAAAGATAGTTAGATAAAATATTTTTGATACTCAACATGAACTTTCTACCAAAATTTTGGATCGAAATTGAAACAATTAACTTGGAAAAGCTAATAATTTGAAGGTTGGCATCAATATTTGTGTGGTCCAACTCCAAGCCTTGGAGTCATATAATAACAAATAAGATGTAGCATAAAGCAACAAGATGTTTCCAACTTCAAAATTAGGTGTTTGGGAGTAATACGAACTAATAAACTCGTCGTGAATCTCAAAATGCACAACATCTAATGTAGAAATTAAAAAAAAAAAAAAAGAAAAAAAAGAAGAAGCTTTAGCCCATGAGAAATCTTCTACCATCTTCGATTTCTAGAACTCACCAATTTTGGGCAGTAGAAATGTTAGATAAAGATCACTATTCAACACACTCTAAGTAAACGATTAACAGCTTCATTCGATGTGATTTATTGTAATAGGAGAATGAAATTTTGTCGAATTGTTCATCTTCTAGATTGAAACGAAATATGGCATTAGTAGAGAGTTGTCCACATCTGACCCTAATTTAAAAAAAAAAAAAAAAAAAAAAAAAAAAAAAAACCCCCTTGAACTAAATCTTCTGGCCTTGAAAAGAAAAATGCTAAGAGTCACAGCATCATCGTATGCTAAATGCAATAACATCTACTTTGGTCAACATGGATCTTAGAAAATGTTATTTTATCATTTGTGATTAGTTTCAATATGCAAACAAAATCGTCATAGACAAAATTTCAAATACAAGAACAGAGGAGTAAACTATTGCATAAACCGGAAATTGACCCTACTAAAGGACTAACTTGAAGGAAAGCTAAATGAAGCAACACATTCATCCCATTAAAATGTTTAGGATCTAAGTCCATCTAGTGCACCTTCGAACAGTAGAGAGGAGGGAAAATATACAACAATTAGCTTCAAGATTTTTTTTTGTTCTCTAAAGCCGCACAATGGTCGAGCTATATAGATGGTCACTATGGTGCTTTTGCGTTTAGAAGAGCAAAGTTCCACGTTCTAAAAGTCGTAATTTTTTTTTTGTTTTACTTTGAATGGTCTTGAACTAGTTTATTAAGAAACAAAAATGATAAAAATTAAAAACAACCATATGTTTCATAACAAATTGAGAAAGAAAAGAATCCCTATAATGAAGCATTAAATTTGTCAGTAAATCTAATTAGTACAATTAATACCCACCCTAAGCAAACGAAGAAAAAAAAAACATATGTTAAACAAAACTGTATTCACAAGGGTGGAAAAACACAAAACGACACCGTTTTCCAGAAAATACGAACACTCATTTCCGGATCACAAATTCCTCCCCTGACCGTCGATCAACCTGCTTAAACCATTTCCCCTTCCCTTTGCCGGAACCTAAATTCCCTCCCGCCGCCGCCGCCGCCACGTGCGCCATATCCAACCCCTCCCCCACCGGCAAATACGCCGATCGAACCAGCCGCCGCGTTCCGCCGTCGGCAACATTTCTCCATCTGAAACTCAAATCGCTTCTCGAATTCGCGTTCTTACAAATCAAAACCGCTCTTCTAGGACTCAGATTCGCTAGTATCAACACTCGACTGAAATTCCTCCTCCGACTATCCACCACCAGAAAATCTATCCCTACCAGACCTCCGATCACCTCCTCCGCCTCACCGATGATCACCTCTGTCGCCGATCCCGCCCTCTCCATCGCTCTCAAATACTCTCCTCTCGATCTCTCGTCCGTCACCACACACACGTGCCTTCCTCCCGTGTGCCGCCGCGCCACCGCCAGTCCGATACTCGTCTCAATTGCTCCGCCGCTAAACCACGTCTCGACGATCAACTGCGCGTTCCATCCCGCTGCCATCGCCGAAAGCAACTCCGCAACGCCGGATTCTTGATGGAGATCGCACTTCAAATACAACTGAAACGAATCAATCATAAACTCGCCAAAAATCAAAAAAAAACCAAACGGAAATTTCAAATCGAACGATTGTTCTTACAGATCTGACGGTGTCGATGTAGGCCTTTGAAGCCGTTTCAGGAGACCAAACGAGTTTCATATCCAATTTCCCGATGCTCGATTCGTCTGTAATGATTCGATTCGTAATCTACGGTTTTGTGTTCTTCTCTGAAAACTGTTTGTGAATTGGGGAAGAAGATGAATTTGGTATTGGGGCTTTTATTTTCGGAGGCAATAATTAAAAAAATGTGTGAAAATTTATAAATGGAAATTTGTTTTCGGTATAGAAAAAAATTAGATATGGTTGACCATTGATATCGCCCATTTTATTCCGACGTAGTTAGATTGGATTACCACAGTGTTTTCGTTTTTTTTTTTTCTTTTTTTAAAGTTTTTTTTTTAAAGTTTTTTCTAAAAAAATTAATTAAATAAATGTTGGATTACATTACACCATGAGATTGCAATATTAACATTAACTCTACGTTTATATTATATTGTGAACCTTCAAGTTGGTATTATATGTATCTTCTTTTCAAAAAAAAAAAAAAAAAAAAAATTATATGTATCTAAAAGGTTAGTGATGTGTTCGTTCGTTTGATTGGTTGTAATTATATTCAATTTTATGTTCATTAATTCATTTTTGAAAATTAGAATTTGATTATTTTATTGTATGAAAATATATCATATTATATGTAGGTTATTATGTTTGTAATAACCCCATTTAGATGGTTCTAAAATAAATGAAAGAGTTCAAGACTTTTGCTTCAAATTTAAAGTTCAGGAGCAAATGGGTCTTTTGGTCTTATTATTAAATGCATTTGTGGATCCCTAGGGCTGCCAGTACTGTTCATTTTCGAAATTTGCGCCGCCTCCTTCCCTTCCTTCCCAATTTTTCGACCATCAGCTTGCCGTCGCTGGAAGTGTCACGTTGGGTTTCGTCGTCGTTGGTGGTTTGCTCGAACAGGCCTACAAGCTCGTCGTCGCCAGTGGTTTGTTCGCGAGCTCCTCCGTGACTGTTTGAAGCTGCTCAGAGCTCGAGTCTTGCAGCGTGGGTTCAAACGCAGCAATGTGAGGTTCGGGTGTGGGTTCATCTCAGCTACGGGTTGATAGCATCGTCGGGAGTGCTGCAGTGCCGAGTCATCTTCTGAGCAATCGGGTTCAGCGCAGGTTCAAGCTCGTGGTTCCGTCGCGTGGGTTTTTGTCTCGGCAGCAGGTTCGTCGTGGGTCGTCATTGTGGTGCATCGCGAGTCACCGTGGAGTAGACGGCATGTCTTGCTATTGCCGTCATTGTCGCCAGAGTTGAGGGTGAGCTCTCTCTCTCTTATTTTAAGGTTGTGGTTTTTTGGGTTCTAAATGAAGAAGAGGGATGTTTGGTTTAGTGGGTAAGCTATTTAAGTTGGGTTTAAGGCTATTCAAATATGGTTTAGGGGCTGTTTGTTTGAATTTAAACTCATTTAAGTGGTGGATTGTGCTTGTTTGGTTAATGAGTTGGAGTTAATTAAAAGTAGAATAATTAATGTTTGGTTGCTGGTTTATGAGCATTCTAGTTGTGATTAAGTAGTGTTTGGTTATGAGGTTAGGGAGTGTTTGGTTTAAAGGTTGTTTGGATTTGGGTTTATTAGTGTTTGTTTTGGGTTAAATGGCAAGTATTGACCATTTGACTTTTATGTTGACCAGATTTGACCCGAGCTATTTTCCATTCTTTGAGTCGAGTTTAAGGGCACACGGGACCGCTGGGACACAATTTTCGAGGTTCTTCACTATTTGATAAATTCGATGTTCTGAGTCTGTTTTTGGTGGTCTACGGTACTAGTTTTGACCGATTTGTTTGTTTTAGTGCTCGAAGTTGTGTTTGGCCATTTAGAGCTTCCAGTAAATTCTAGAGTGTTGTTTGGGAGATTCAGCCGAGATAAGTGACCCTTTACCTCCTTCTCGAGGACCTGTGGTTAATACATGTACCGGTTTACTTGCATTAGTTGATTTGTCTGCTTGTAGCATAACCATGTGCATTGTATTTTGCATTTGATTCCATCGAGAGCATATGTATTACATGCCTTGTCTCTTGTATGACTAGTGATGCATGATTCATGTATGCCTACCTGATATGGTCGAGTTGCATGTGGTTGCATGATTGTCCTGATATGGACTTGCATGATGTTTGATGCACGGCTCAATGTCTCATTTGGACCCAAACAAGTCATGGGGACCGGATAGAGGAGACTAGTAGGTGGGTGTGGACGATGATATTCGGCCTCACACCCCAACTTGAGGTGATATTCTCTCGCTCCGCAAGACTTTGGTGGATGGTCGGCCAACCAGGCTCACTGCCCTGGATGGTTTCTACTAATAGCCTAGGCACTCTCCAAGTATGTGGTATGGGTCTTATATGGTTCCTTGGTGATTGGTGTGGCACCACCTCTCGTCGTCAGTACGAGGCCTAAGGCCAACAGGACGTTCGACTCGCAGGATCCCTCTAGAGTAGGTTGCCAGATTGCTCTCGAGTCAGAGGACTCTTGTGCACTTTGGTCTTGGGGTCTACGGTCTTTAGACCGCTCTGCGAGGTGCTTGTAAAAAACGAGGTTTCTTGCCATAGCACCCAGGATTCTTGTTTGCTGATGTTTGTATTCTTGTGTATGTTTATCCTTGAGCTGGGGGAGCCTTATTAAGTTTGCGAAAACTCACCCTTTCCACTGTGGAATTCTCCACAAGTATTATTAGACTGTATCGTGATGGATGATCGATGGAGCTAGAGATGACCATGGGGCTCGCTGCATTTACTTTTGTGTCTGTTTAGTCTTTTTGAGCATGAACTATTTCAAGGGCATGTTTCGACGGTTTTAGAACTCTTATATTTTCTTTTATGTTTTAGAACTTATGGGTGCCCTTTACTACTATGTTTGATGGCTTTGCGAACTTCTATTTATGCACTGAGACTTTATGGATTTCATTATCGTCTTATTATGCATGTCCTGGCTGTCTATATTTTCATGCACGTAGAGTTAAGGACCTGGGTTCAGACCTGATTTGAATCGGGTCTTTACAAAGTTTGTGATCTTCTCTTCGTGAAAATTTAAACTAAAAAAAGGGACTTGTAAACATGAAATTTACCTTTAAAAAAATAATTGTTGTATTTACATTTTTTTAACATTTAGGTGACCTAATAAAAAAGGGACTTGTAAACTTGTCCAAATTCTAAGGATGTGAAATTAAAAGCAAAGTTGTGTTGATGACTACCAATTGAAGCTTGTGAAGATTCTACTTTTATGTGATGTGATTATAAATTGTCAAACTTGTACTATATGCTTGATTCGTATAGTATGTTTTTTTTTAGTACGGTTCGTATAATATGTTTGGATAATATTGAATTTATATTTAAACATGAACTTTCTTATAAATTAAACTGTTTATATTATTTTTTATTAATTGAATAAGAGTTTATGTGTCGAAAGAATAAAATTTAGAGATTGTTAAATTAAATACTTGCATAAATTTTTCCAAACGTTTTACCTTAAATAGCTTTGGATTTTTCTACATGGAAAAGTACCAAAAAAGAGTGCAAAATTAAAATGTTAAATATTTAATGTTAAGAAAGAAAATTGTGAAGGCATCATATTTGGTAGCACTAAAAAATTCCATGTTCAGATATATTATGTTACCACTATTTTTGTTTTTTAGAAAAGTCAGACGTAGTTGATACAGGAAATAATATTTTCACAAACCTTACCATTTATTCAGAGATTAAATTTGAATAAAGAAATTTATTTAAAAAAAAATAAAAAATAATAATAATAATAAAGAAATTGAATGGAAGGATCCAGACAATTTCCTTAATAGAGCCGTTTGATTAGGCCGAAACCATCGGCAACTATTAAGCTGTCTTGACTTTTATTTTTTCGAGAAATTCTATTTTTTTTTTTTTATAGAAAATTTCGAAAAATCCAATAAAATGTGCACTTTTTCACAAAATAATTATAAAATTCATAAATTTTAAATATTTACATATATAATTATTAATATTATATTATAAATATTCATTAATACAATATTATACATTATTAATTAATATACTATTATAAGAAAGTATTATTAATAGTAATAACTATTATTACTATTTTTTTTATAAAAATAATCATATTTATAATTATTTTTTATAAGTTATTATTTTATTCCTTATTTTTCCATTTTCAAACATAATATTCATGGTAATATATATATTTTTAAAACATCAAATTGAAGGCTAGATAAAACATCCACCTCATGTCCATGTTGGACTTTTCTTCTCACTTCAAAATCATTTATTTATTTGATCTTTCAAAGAAATTGGTTTTTTTTTTTTTGAGTTCTCACAGAAATTGTCAATGTGAGACGAGTTGTTTTTTTTTTCTTCCCTTTTCGACTATATATCCAACCATTTTTTTAACAATTCTTTTCGTATTTTTCATACCACTTTAAATCCAGTTCTAAAATTTGGTATAATTTATTCTTAAAAAAAAAAGGTAAATTTTTTTATTTAATAATAATTGGGGTATTAAATTTAAATTTTTAATCTCTTAATTTGCATCAACTATCATTTTAATTCAGAGTTTTATATTTAATTAAAAAAAATTTAACTTGGTTATATAAGTATGACTGCGATATTAAAAATTGAGAATGAGAGAAAGAATTTAAGCATAAAACTTACGTTATGCTTGTTTAGGGTAAAAAGAACCTCTCAATTTCACATTTCAAGTTTTAATCCATCTTCCAAATATATTTTTTCAATCGAAGTTTTACTACAAACACTTCTTCTAAACAATTTTATTTTCTACCACTTTCTATTATGCAAGCATAATTTTTTTGTATTCAATTAAGTTTAGCTGATAGTTAGGCAACCATTTATTTCCTTTTCTGTTTATTTTTTTTAATTGCTTAACACCATGCTCTTCTTTTTCTTTTTTAATTGCAAATATCTTCTCTCCTCACCTAAATTCTCCAAAAATACCTTTTTTTGTGTGATTCTCATCCCTGTTAACAACCAATTCATACATAGTCTTCCATCAATATCATATTCTTCAATCAACATACCTTTCAATCAATTATAATACATAACTTCAATCAAGAGATGTTAATGACATAGTTGAAATATATTTTTAAAAAAAACTTAAAATTTTAGTGTGAATTAAATATTTCAAAAAAAAATGTTATAACTACAAAAAAGTTGTCATCTAAATTTATAATAAAATAAGAGTTCAGGTTTAATGATCTCTATTCTAAAAAATATGAAATATTTTTTAGAATTTTTTTGAAACAAGATGGATGATTTTAATTGAATGTTAATATCATACGATAATGTAATTAAATATTATTATTATTATTATTATTTTTAATACAAGTTAAAGAAAGAAAACTACAAACTAAGTACTATTGTTATCAAATAAATGATTATAGTATTAAATTAAATTATTGTCGAACAATAAAATGGTCAGACCAACCCTCATCATTATTATTTAGTTATTTTGTGACGCGTTTGCTGCATTAAAATATCCGACTAATTTAATCACGAGGTTCAGGTTTAGCAAAGGCAAAATTCATCATCAAACTTTGACTAAATTTGCACTGCCGGCGCCTGCCGGCGCCCCGGTCTGCTTCCACAAAATTCCCATCCTATGATTTTGTGATGTTTTGTTTTTTCATAATGGGTTCATTTTGTTGTTTTGTTAATAATCCACCATAAACTCATCTTATTATTTTCTATTTCACACAAGAATTGTTTCTTAATCTTATTTTAATTAGGAAAATCTTATAATTAAAGTTGTATATAGAAATGCCAACAAGAGTGTTAACTCAATTAATGTATATATATTATCCAAGGAGTGTTCAAACAACCCGAAATCCGAATAACCCGAACCAACCCAACCCAATTTGACGGGTTGGATTGGGTTGAGTTCAAAATCATGAAATGTTTATGGGTTGGGTTAGGTTGGGTCAAAGGTTGACCTAAAATTAACCTAACTCAACCCGACCAACCCGAAATTATTATTTAATTTAAAAACATATATATTTTTACTTATAACATAATTATATATGCGTATATTTGTTTTATTTAATTATTATTGTTAAACTTTTTATT
>JBBMKA010056279.1:0-13683 GCA_037833695.1 Sechiopsis laciniata
CAATAAATTTAAAATTGTTGAATTTATTTTATTTGTTATAAAAATGAGGTTCAAATTTTTTACTCTTGTACTAAGCTACACTTTAAAATAATAGTAGGAGTAGATCTATAATTTTTTTATTTTTAGGAAAGGGGTAAATTAATTTAAATAATTTTAAGAGTTTTGTTTGAATATACCAAAAACAACTATGAATTCTAAGACTTGTATGAGTCAACATAAAAATAGAGATTTATTTTACATTAAAAAAAAACAACAATAAATTCCAAAATTTAAGGGGTAATATATATATATATATATATATATATATTACTTTCATGTAATAATTGTTATAAAAAAAATTAATTTCTTTTTTAATAAAAAAAATTATTATCAAAATTTTATAATGACTAGTTTAACTAAATAGTTTTATTTTTATTTTTTAATTCATTATTTTTTAATAAATAGAATCTTCGTATTTTTACATTTTTTTATTATTTAAGTTAACGAATCTTGAAATAAATAAAAATTTACAAATATTTTAAATTAGTCAAACTTCATTTTTGTTGTGTGAAACTTTTGCTCATTATTATTTTTAATTCAAGAATATTTATGTGTGAGAGATTCAATACTTTCATCTCATGATTATTAGGTCGTACGTAATATCATTGAAACTTCGTTTTTTTTAATATGAATATTAATATGATCTAGGATGGTATGATATTGATTTTAAATTTATTTAGGATAGTGGTTATATTTCCATACTTGTGTTAATAGCTAAAGATTTGAAAATAAGTTTATTATTAAAAAGAACATAAGAATAGATTGAAAAAAAAAAAATCAAATACTTTAACATTTCCTCTCCTTCCACCTCCAACAAAATTTTTCTATCATTTGATTCTGTCGTCATCTCATCTCACGTGCAGGCTAACAATCCGATAATATCTGATTCCTATAACGTTAAAAAATTAATTAAAACCGATTTGCATAACGTTCAAATTTTTTAAAAAAACTGATTCGAATTGTTGAAGCATCGTTAAAAACCCTAAACTACCCACACTGGCCTCGCCAAAACCCGTCAACACGAAAACCTCTCTCAAAGCATCAATCAACAATGGAGATTTCAATCTCAGATCCAGCTTCCTTGCAGAGCTCACTTGTTCCTCATCTCCGATTCTCACATTTTCTCCCAGTTTCTCAATCCATTTCTCCTTGTCGATCGTTCATTTCCTAAATTTATGCGCAGTTGTTCGGAAGGAGGAGATTATAGTGGAGGTTGAAGATTCGCGATGGAGTTACTGTGACTGTGAAGAGATTCTCGAGGAACTTTCGCCTTCCGATGCGATTTCGGCTGGATTCGAGAACGGAGTTTCCATTTGAGTTGGTAAAATCTCAGAATTTTAGTTTTAGTTTTTTGGGAGTGAATCTTACCCCAACGCCATACAGTTTCTTCATTGCCAAGTATGACTTCAATAGTTGATTCTTAATTCTGTAGTTTTTCCTCTGCTGAACTTTCTGCATTGAAATGTGATGTTTGTTCATCTTGTTTTCCATCCCATCCGTATGTGTATTGAGTTATATTCCTCCATTCTTTATCGCATTTTAATTCCCAACATGAGTGAGGCATGGTTCTTTGATTGTCGATTTAAAATCCTTTTAGCAATGAATCAATTGGCCTAGTTACTGTAATTTTCTCCAGAATGTTGTTGTAATTAAATTGTGGATACGAAGAACTTAAGCCTGCTATAGAAGTATCAAGCAATAGGGTGCCGGCTGCCGGCTGCCGGGTATGTTCTCTCTTGCGTCATAATGTGGTCTAATTTTTTTTTCCAAAATGTTGTGTGGTATGGTAATTGCTGTCTATTGAAACAAATCCATGGTTCTTTGTGAGTATACCAATAAGTAATGGGGTTCTCTAATTTATTTTTCTTGTGTAATGTGTGGTCATGTTCAAGTAATGAGGTTTCAACATATGATCTATTTTGCGATATGTTAAAGTGTTAGATAAGGTTGATGGTTGATACGGTAAAAGAGGGCTGCTGTTTCTTGAACAGAAGTTTTTATGAAGCTTGAAAAATGGAGATTTAGAGGTTTTCCTTTTAATTGTCTGGGTTTTGGATGCAATAGAAGCTTATAATTATGTCTAGTTACCATTTTGTATTTAATTTTTTCTTCTTTTCCCTGTTGTTATCAATCTTGGTCATGGTTTTTTTTTGGTTTATTGGATATTAACTCCGGTTTCTTTGATCTAGAATGTCACAGACTTTAAATTCAAGAGTTTTTTTTTAATCTAAGGAGAAGCTTGTGATTTCTATGGTTTCTGTTGAGATTGTTCAACGACTGACTATAAATGACAATTAATTCGAATAATACCGGTTCTATTAATTTTCTTTAATTCATTTTTCTCCTTCTTTTTCTTGCTTAGGATTTCTACGATGATACAAGATTGTAGAGATGCAAAACAATTCCATCATGCCAGGTCGTCAATGATGACTTCTTGCTTTATCTGACCGCAACTACTTCTTGATTTTTATATTTATTTACCTTTTATACTGCTTTCTATACTTAGGTAATTCTTTTTGAAAGAAAGTCTTCATGTACAAGGTAATAGATTTGGTTTATGATATTTTAGTGCATTGCATTATGTTTTCACTCAAATTTGAGTTGTTTTGTTTGGCATTTCAGTTTTACATCATTGTTATATCTTATATGAAATCAATGAAAGCAAACCAACGTCACTAGGATCTTTGTAGAAGGTGAAAGCTGTTGGAAATGTTTAAAATATGGGGTAACAATCTATTGAGGAGATGTCACATTCCTTTTCTGTAAAATTCAAGGCTTTGGTTGGATTTTCTTACAAACTTCGTTTGTGGAATTGAAACTCATTTTTTTGTAACAATGTTCTAGCTAAACTTACATAAAATTGTGTTTTTGTATCTGACGTATTTTGCATTTCGTCTACCCAACTCACCATACAATTTGTTCACCGTTGAAAGTTAAGCTAATCAACAGACTTATTGTTAATGCTCCTTATTGACAAGTATGAGGTAATAGCAGCTTGAGTAATTACTTCCAATATCCTTCTTTTTTAAAACTTCCAATTTCATACTTAGATATTCTTTATTATATTATTATGCTTTTCCCATTTTGTTTTACTTTTAACTTTTTCATTATTTTTCTTATTTATCTTCGAAATTTAAAACATGTATTTGCTTCTAATTACTTGTGTCATTGTAATTGTTATGTGCAATCATTTTCAAAGTGCATAAACATAATTCTACTTACAATGTTTATTGTTCCTCTTTCTAAAATATGTTTGAAATAATTTTTGGCGTGTGTGTTCATGTATATTTCATTGTATTTCAAGTTTGAGATTGCTATAAACATTATGAAGTTCATTTTTTCAGGGGATTCTAAATTCTTAGAAGATGGAAGCGCCAAAATTTTCGCAGTAAGTGAGAGGCTAATTCAGTTTCACCCATCTAAAGAAGGTTAACAATTGGGTATGTATTTTATTTTGATAAGTATACTCTTAACCTAATGTTTGGTTAATCAATCTTATATCATCATCTAACAATAGATTAGGTTTTGATGTTACCTTGTGATATACTCTGATTTCATTCCTTATTTGAAAATGTGATATTTATTGGCACTAATATGCATGAATAAAACCAAACCAACTAGTCCGGTTCGTTTATCTTGAAATTTTTGGTTTTCTTGATTTGATCATTTGAAGAGTTGAATCTTTCCGTTTGACCTATTTACAAAATCGAATTAAATAGAATTAAATTTTGATGATATAATGAACTTAGATAATAAGGTTAAATACTATTTTAGTGCCTAGACTTTGAAGTTTGTTCCATTTTGATCCCTGGACTTTCAAATGCCCAACTTTAGTCCTTGAATTTTTTTTTAAATTTTTTTTTTTTAAAAAGCTCAAAATTGGTCCTTATGACAAAATTTGAAGTTAACATTAATTGAAATTGGTTTAATAATGTTAATGCAAGCAAAAACAAATTGTGAACGTATTTCTAAAATTTATAGAGGAAGATGGTAATTCTTTTAAGAAATGTTAACAAAAATTTCTATAAGGATCAATTTTAAGCTTTTTTTGGATGTTGAAAAACTAAAATTGACATTTAAAAGTTTAGGGACCAAAATAGAACAAATTTCAAAGTTGAGAGACTCAAATTGGATTTTTGAAAGTCTATACACCAAAATGGAATAAACCTCAAAGTTTAGGGGCCATAATGATTTTTTAACCAATAAATAATCTAACTCCAGTCCAATGGCCTAACCATCTGAAGCCCAACCCAAGTCTGCGGCCACACCATGTTCAGAAATTACATGGCCTAAATATTCCACCTCTTTTAGTGCAAAATTGCATTTCTTCGAGTGGGCAACTAAATTGTGTTCTTGTGAAAGGCTTAATGTTGTGCTCAAGTGTTGGACATGGTCTTCAAGAATCTTTCAATAAATCTATATCATCAAAGAACGCAAGGAAAAACCTTCGAAGATATGGATGTAATATTGGGGCTTGAAATGTAGCAGGCACATTCCATAACCAAAAGGGCATAAAGAAACTCATAATGCCCTTCATGAGTGTTAAAAGCTGATTATTTTCACATCTTCCTCCTTAAGTTGGAGTTGTCCCATATAATATAAGTTGGTTCAAGATATAGTCCCTCAAATTGAAAAATTTGATTACATTGAGATATATTTTCACTTTCCACGAAATAATGTTCCTTTTAAATATCAGCTGTCTTGAGATATAGTCCTTTGGATTTAAATATTGGTTGACGAGATAATAGTTTCATGAATATAATAATAGTTGCCTCGAGGTACTTTGCTTTAAAATACAATAAACGGTTGACTTGATGTAATGATGGTCCCATGAAATATCAGTTGCTTCAAGAAATAGTCCCATGAAATATCAGTTGCTTTGAGAAATAGTCCCTTGAATTGAAAACTTGATTGCATTGATATAATGGTCCATTGAAGTTAAATGTCGGCTGCTTCAAGATAATTGCCCCCTTAAATATCGATTGCATCTAGATAATGGTCCCATGAAATATCTGTTCCGTCGATATACAATCCCTAGAATTGAAAAATCGATTGCATCGAGATAATGGTCCCTATTTTATTTGATGTTTTGACATAATAGTCCTTGTTTTACCTGTGGCTTTGAGATAATGGTCCCTGTTTTATCTAGTTGCTTTGAGATAATGACCCCTATTTTACCTGTTGCTTTGGGATAATGGTCCATGTTTTACCTGTTGCTTTGAGATAATAGTCCCTTCAATTTGAACATTGGTTGCCTCGAACGGTCCCTTCAAATATCAGTTGCTTTGAGATATAGTTCCTTAAATCGGAAATTGTAGCATCAAGATAATGGTCTTTTGAAATTAAGTATCATTATCTTCGAGATAATAAGATTGGTTGCGTTGCCTTGAGATAATTGTCCCATGAAATATCTGTTCCGTCGAGATTTAGTCCCTTGAATTGAAAAATCGATTGCATCGAGATAATGGTTTCTTGAAATTAAATATCGGTTGTCTCGAGATAGTGGTCCCTAATTTACTTGTTGCTTTGACATAATAGTCCCCATTTTACCTGTTGCTTTGAGATGATAGTTTATGTGTTACCTGATGCTTTGAGATAATAGTCTCTTGAATCTAAATATCGGTTGCCTCGAAATAACGGTCCCTTCTAATATTAGTTGCTTTGAGATAATGGTCCTTTGAAATTAAGTATCATTATCCTCGAGATAATAAGATCGATTGCGTTGCCTGGAGATAATTGTCCCATGAAATATCAGTTGCTTTAAGATATAGTCCATTGAATTGAAAAATTGATTGCATCTAGATAATGGTCCCATGAAATATCTGTTCTGTCGAGATATAGTCCCTTGAATTGAAAAATCAATTGCTTCGAGATAATGGTTCCTTGAAATTAAATATCGGTTGCCTCGAGATAATGGTCCTTATTTTACTTGTTGCTTTGACATAATAGTCCCTATTTTACCTGTTGCTTTGAGATAATAGTCCCTGTTTTACCTGTTGCTTTGAGATTGTTTTACCTGTTGCTTTGAGATAATAGTCCCTGTTTTACCGGTTGCTTTGAGATAATAGTCCCTTGAATTTAAATATTGGTTTCCTCGAAATAATGATCCTTTCAAATATCAGTTGCTTTGAGATATAGTTCCTTGAATCGAAGATTGTAGCATCGAGATAATGGTCCTTTGAAATTGAGTATCATTATCCTCGAGATAATAAGATCGGTTGCGTCTAGATTATAGTGCCTTGAATAAAAATATTGGACTCGAGATAATAGTCTCTTGAAATATAATAATAATTGTCACGAGATATGGTCCCTTGAAAGATCATTGTCACGAGAAATGGTCCCTTGAAAAATCATTGTCACGAGGTATGGTCCCTTAAAAGATGATTGTCACGAGATATGGTCCCTTGAAAAATCATTGTCACGAGGTATATTCCCTTGAAAGATCATTGTCACGAGATATGGTCCCTTGAAAAATCATTGTCACGAGATATGGTCTCTTAAAATATATGTTGCTATATTTCCTTAAATTGAATAATCAATTACATTGGAATTATTGTCCTTCGACATTTCGAGCTATGGCAGGGGACTGACTTTCTACTTAGAATTTAGTTTGCTGTGCACGAAGAAGTAGATGCAAAATCATTATTGGACTACTTGTGGAGTGTTCATGGAAATTCTGTAAGGACTTCTGTATTTGATTCTCGCATTGGCTTTTGTGTTTTTTTAATTGCATTCTAATATTTAAATATGTTTAAAGATAAAAAGGAATGAAAACCATGACTAATTAAATTATGTTTTTTTTTCTATAGGTTCAGCGCGAATGAGCTATGTATATGTACCATAATCATAAAATTGTAAGCAATTTTGCATTAATAGTTATCAGGACTTTTCAATTTTTGAAATTGATTTTTGTGCTCTTCACTATCTTTGTGCTGTATCAACTGTGTTTTATTGCTTAAATAGTGTTATTCTACACTTGCTTTCTTAGGGCGATATCATCATTTGCTAGTTTTATGTGTTTGATTCAATGTAGTACTTGTTATTTTCGGGTTTATTTATTAGCATGCTTTGCTGTTTGTTTCCAAATTTTCTTCTTATATTTGTTGCCTCCCTTTGTTGTAGATTTATTGATTTGGTCTAGTTGTTCTTTACATAAGAAAGTGTTCTTTACTTTCCATGAATTCTACTGGTTTTGTTCTCTTTCTTGTTCACCTTTCCCTTGAAATCATTCAATTTCTTCTTTTTTTTTTTTTTTCATATTTCTCTTTTATGTTTAGTAATAGGCATATATACTGGTTTGAAATGGAGTACCAATTGAGTAATTTTCTTCTGAACTTAAAGAACTTCTACTGTTTATCAATTGATGTTGTAGATTGTTCCATGTTGCTGGTGCTCTACTAACTTGAGCCCTTGTGCGGTAAAACATTGACATGTATTTCTTTTGTTATTGGTCTTAAGGTTGTTGATGGATGTTTCTTAATATTTTTAAATCTCGGGTGCACGTATTTTTCGATGTAATATTTCTTAAGGAGTGATCTTCCATTCTCTATGGCTATCAACTATTTTATTATCCCTGACATATGGATTCATGTGTGCTATTAGAATATAGATTAATTGCCTAAACATATTTTATTATCCATTTCTGGGACCTTTCTTATTTGAAGGCATTGAAATGTATCATTTTCACAGGTAATTTATACTGAGTGTAGACAACATATGTTCGAGGAAGTGTTCCTTCATTCCATTCATTATCCATTCCTCCGACCTTTCTTATTTAGAGGTACTGAAAGGTATCATTTTCACAGGTAATATATACCGAGTGATCTACATTTCTTTTACTTCTCGTTGTTGTTAGTTATTATAAAAACAATCTATCTTTTTTTTACATCATCTACAATAGCATCTTATGATCATATTATTATTTTTCTATGTTCTGATTTTTTTTTTCTTATTAGTCTAACAAGTCATTGTGTAAGTTTTTCCATGAATTTAAAATTTGTGTCAAGATTATAGTCGCTTGGAATAAAAATGAGAGAGTAATCCCTTACAATATTAGTTTTCTAGATGCAATGATTAGCTGAAAATAAATATAGGTTGCCTCAAGATAGTACCTTGAAATTATGTATACCATGTCTAGAGATAATATTCCCAAGTCCTTTGATCCTTTGCGTGGGGATATTGAAATTATATATCGGTTGCCTTGATATAATAGTCTTTTAAATTGAAATATTGATCACCTCAATATTCATGCTTTAAATTATCTATTGCCTTGAGATAATAGTCTTTAATTTTAAATATTGGTTGGCTCGAGAGAATGATCTCTTGAAATTATCCGTTGATTTGAGATAATGGTTACCTCGAAGTATGAGTTGCTTTGAAATATAGTTCATTGAATTGAAAGATCATACTTCATTGAGATAATGATCTCGTTAAATTTAATGTCCGTTACTTGGAGACGATCAAATTACTTGCATCAAGATCATAGTTTCTTTAGTAGAAATATTGGTTGCCTTGAGATAATGGTCCCTTGAAATACAATATCAATTTTCTAAAGATTTTGGTCCCATGAAATTGAAGTACAGTTGCCTCAAAGCAATGGTTCCTTAAAATATAATAATAACGGTTGTGAGGTAATGGTCCCTTGAAATGTAAGCTTCTTCGAGATATAATCTCTTGAATTGAGAAATCAATTGCAATATGATAATGATCCTTTATAATCTCCAATTGTCGCGAGATGTTAGTCCCTCGAATAGAAATATTGGTTGCCTAGAGATAATTTCTTGAAAAATACTTGGGATAATGATCCCTTGAAAAATATTTGTGGTTGCCTGGAGAAAATCTTCCCATGAAATAATAGTTGCTTCGAGATATAGTCACTTGAATTAAAAAATCGATTGCATCTTGATAATGGTCCCATGAAATATCTGTTTCGTCGAGATATAGTCCCTTGAATTGAAAAATCGATTGCATCGAAATAATCGTTCCTTGAAAATAATTATCGACTGTCTTCAGATAATGGTCCCTATTGTATTTGTTGTATTGACATAATAGTCCATGTTTTATGTGTTTCTTTGAGATAATGGTCCCTGTTTTACTTGTTGCTTTGAGATAATAGTCCCTTGAATTTAAATATTGGTTGCCTCAAACGGTCCTTCAAATATCAGTTGCTTTGAGATATAGTTCCTTGAATAAAAAATTGTAGCATCGAGATAACGGTTCTTTGAAATTAAGTATCATTATCCTTGAGACAATAAGATCAATTTTGTTGCCTGGAGATAATTGTCCCAGAAATATCAGTTGCTTCGAGATATAGTCCCTCGAAATGAAAAATTGATTGCATCTAGATAATGGTCCCATGAAATATCTGTTTCATCGAGATACAGTCCCGTGAATTGAAAAATTGATTGCATCATGATAATGGTTCCTTGAAAATAATTATCGGCTGCCTTGAGATAATGGTCCGTATTTTACTTGTTGTTTTGACGTAATAGTCCATGTTTTACGTGTTTCTTTGAGATAATGATCCCTGTTTAATAATCCCTTGAATAAATATTGGTTGCCTTGAACGGTCCATTCAAATATCAGGTTCTTTGAGATATAGTTCTTTGAAAAAAATGATAACAGTTCTTTGATTTTTTTTTTTTTTTTTTAAATTGAAAAATCGGAGTTCACTCCCCTTACCCAGGGCACCACTTGCTCATCCCTAGGCTGGGCACCGAGATACTTCGAAGGGTATTATTAGTTTAAGCGCTTTCCAGTACCCTCAAACTAGGGATCTCTCAAGGAATCGTGCTTTGAAGTTCTTGCCCTCAACTGCTGGGCATGGTTATTTTCATTATTCTAACAAGATCAGTTGCATTTCCTGGAGATTATTGTCCCATGAAATATCAAAACTGCTTCAAGATATAGTCCTTCGAATTGAAAGATTGATTGCATCTAGAAGATAATGGTCTCATGAAATATCTGTTCCGTTGAGATATAGTCCCTGGAATGGAACCATCGATTGCATTGAGAAGGTTCTTTGAAAATAAGTATCGGCTGCCTCGAGAGATAATGGTCCCTATTTTACTTGTTGTTTTGAGGTAATAGTCCCTATAATTTAATATTAGTTGCCTTGAATTAACAGCTCCTTCAAATATCAGTTGCTGAGATATAGTTCTTGGAATCGAGGGAAATGATCTCTTTAAATACATGTCACCTCGTGATAGTAGTTTGTTACCTTGAGAAAATTATGGTCATATGAAATTAAATATCAATTGCTTTGAGATAATGAACTCTTTTAAATACATGTGGTCTTGAATTCAAATATTGGTTGCCTCCGGATAATGGTCCCTTGAAATAATAATCACTTAAAGTACATGTCTCTTCAAGATACAGTCTCTTGAAATGGAAAATTGATTGTATTGTGATAATTCTTTGAAAGAATAGTCCCTTGAATTTAAATATTGGTTGCCTTGAAATATTGGTTTCTTGAAATAACAATTGCCACATATATGTTGGTTAGAGATATGGTCTATTGAGATGTAAAATTGATGCATTGAGATAATGGTCACTTGAAATGAAATATTAGTTACTACACTTGAATTTAAATATTGATTGACTTGAGATAAAAATGCATTTAATTTAAATATTGGTTGCTTTGAGATAAAAATCCATTGAATTTAAATATTGGTTGCTTCGAGATAATGGTCCCTTGAAATACAATAATTGCTTCGAGATAATGGTCCCTTTTGCTCTTCCTCATTTGTTCCATCTTCTAGGTGGCGTGCAACTCTCTCTTCTTCTCCTATCTCTTCCTCTTGTCTACTCGTGACTCTTTCTAGTACGACTACGCTTTGTCAGAACCTGACCCACACTAGGGTCTAAACTTAAGTCTTTAACTTCAAATGCATGAAAATAATACTTGACATCCCGAGCATGTAAATTTAAAACAAAACCTATTTAAAACAACTCAGAAGAAAAAGTTTATAACAACCATAAATCATTAAAACAATCATAGGGTATCCAATAGTCAAAACATAAAAGCTCAGTAAAACATGTTCAAATTATCATGCCACTAAATAGTTCATGCAGAAGGAAGAAGTTTAAAAGACTTTAAACAGAATAATGCAGCAGTTCCTATGGTCACCTTCAGCACATTCGATCACCCATCTCGATACAATCTCGTAGCACAATATTCCACAGTGGAAATGGTGAATTTTGCAAACTCAGTAAGGATCCCCCAACTTAGGGATGCATCAGGTCAAAAACGTCACAAACATGTAAGATAAGCAATATAATCAAGGGGTCCACAAAACCGCTCTTCGGTGAAATGGGGTCAGGAACCATGTCCTAGATCCACGCCACGCAGAGCGGTCTAAGGCCACAAACCAAAGTTACTTAAAAGCCAACAGAGACCACAAATCTCTAGGATACCTGCTCTAGGCCGAGAGATCCTGCGAGTAGAGAAGCCTGGTAGCTTAGGGACCACAAATCCCACATGGCTCATACTAACGGTGAGGGTGGATCCAGCATGCTCACTAAACAGCCACAAACCCAACCACATACTTGGAGAGGCACCCTAGGCTATTTGTAAAATGCCGACAAGGCCGTGAGCCTGGTGGGCCAACCATCCATAGAAACCCTGCGGCGAGAGACCACAAATCTCTTGTCGAGAACGTGTCGAGCACAAACCATGCACGTTCGCTTACTAATCCTCTATCCGATCGCCGTACCTCGTTTGCGTCCAAACGAAGCACCAAGCCATTCGTCAAACATCATGCAAGTCTCTGGTGGGACATACAAACTATCATGCAAGACCGACTCTGTCAATCAACATACAGTAGTTCACATATATCCAGATAATCAACATAATCCAATACAAGCAACAAACTATCATGCTTGCCTTAGACATGATATTAGCATGCTCTAAGTGTAATCAATACAAGCAACAAACAACATCGACCTTAAATAAGTAAGTGAGTACAATCAATCTAACACATGTAATAGCCACGGGCTTCAAAAAAAGGGTAACAGTCCCTTACCTTGGCTGAATCTACTAACTGTAATGTAACTACTGAAGCCTTCTGACAGTCAAACCACAAATCCAAGCCCTGAAACAAACAAATCGGTCAAAACTAGACCTTAGACCATAAAAAACAGACTCAGAATATAGAAATTACCTAACCATGAAGAACCTCGAAAACATGTCGCAGCGGCCTCGCACACCTCTCAAACTCAGATCGAAGAACGAGAAATAGCTCGGGTCAAATCTGGTCAACATAAGAGTCAAAGGGTCAAAACTCACCATTTTAACAACAACCAACACAAGTCCCAACCAAACACCTTTAATCCACCACTTAAGTGATTTTAAACCTAGCCAAACAAGCTTAATCCATCATTTAAGTAACATAAACCAGCAGCCAAACAAACTTATTCTCAACTTAAATAGCTTTACACTTGCAAACAACAAGCTTTAATCCTCATTTAAATGACCTTAACCCCCTAACCAAACATAACACCTAGAAACGAACACTAGTATTTTTCTTCATTTAGGTGTTAACAAACTAAAACAACAAGAATCTCTTACCTGAATCCGGCGAAGCTCGGCGGCAACGATCCACGAGCAGCAGCGGCGACGCAAAGCTCCCATGGGGGCGGCGGTGGATGGCGGCAGCACCTAAATCCGGTAACGTAGAGCTCCCACGGCAAGACCAGCGATGCTGCTCCTCGAACCCAAACACCACTCCCACGGCGAGCTCACGCCAGACTCGAGGCTCCCCAACACGTCGCGATACTTCGATGACGGCCACAAAACAACAGCGATGACCCCACTCATTGGCGTGCACGAATTCAGCCTGGCCGACGACGACTCCACTCTCACGAAACTCAGCGGCCAAACTCTTAAAGAAGCAACCCACGACGTTGGTGAGCGCGAGCTGGCTGAACGGGAATGGACAAGGGAGGAAGACGATGAACAGTGACAAAACAGCCCTAGGGTTAAGAAATTTCCTTTAAATACTAGGGGTTAAAAGACCATCTTGCCTTTCATTCTCAAAATTATCTCAAACTGCCCTTAACTCCCAAATGAACCCCATTTTCTCTTTTAAACAAAACATTGGGTTATTGCACGCTTCATCTTCAAGTTTGGATGTTTAATCTTCAAGTTTAGAAATCTACGTCGTCGTCAAGTTTCTAGTTGATGTAGCCTAAGAGGCCAAGCCCAAGGGCTGAGCTCAAAGGCTCACCAAGGGCCAAGTTCAGGATAAATAGAGAAGCTCTTCTTCATTTCAAAGGTCGAGAAGTTTGAAATTCTAGAGAGAATTTCACAAAGCTGAAGACTGTCTAAATTTCTTAGAATCAAACATCATTTCGAAGTCTCAAAGTACTTAAAGGATAAAAAATTTAACGATCGTTCTAAAGATCAAAAGTTGAGACATATCAAATATCAACAAGTCAGAGACCGATCCAAAGATCAACAAGTCAATGACTGATCCAACATTAACAAATTCAACCTTGAGAGACAAGGTACGAAGCCCTCAAGACAAATCCAACATCGAGAATAAACTATGAAACCCTCGAAACAAGTAACCTCAAGAACAAGCTACAAAGCCTTGAGATATAGACAAGCCCGAGGGCCAAGCCCAACATCGCACCTATTTTTTA
>JBBMKA010056290.1:0-18273 GCA_037833695.1 Sechiopsis laciniata
ATTACTTACTTCAGTGTGTTTCATCTTCTTTGAAGACGATGTCCCTGCCTTAACTAAATTTCTTTTTGCCATCTGTTAAACATTAGTCAGTCATTAACAGTAAGGATAGTAATATTCAAATAACAAAGATAGTATCTTCTATTAGTTAAACTGATATTTGAAAGATAGTAGTAATAAACCAAAACAATAAACATATAACATACACTAAAGTATCTTATATCAGTTAAATTGATTGACAACAGATCACTAATAAATCTTCTATCAGTTAAACTGATTGATAACAGATCACTAATAAATCTTCTATCAATTAAATTGATTGACAACAGATTCACTACTAGTGTCTAACAGTTTCTACAACTTCAAATTCAAATTCCAACTTCAAAAAGTTATTTCATTTACTCGGTAAAGTTTAGTATCAACATGCAATCGGTAGAAATGATGAATCCGTATGAAATGATGAATCAGTAAAGTTTAAGTAAAAACACTAAAGTATCAACATGCAATCGGTAGATGCACTTACCTCTACAAACAAGTCGGAGATTCTTGCGGTTGGAGTGGATTGAGAGTTGGTGGTTGTAGAGGTGCGAGTAGCAGAGAAAAAAACGTGGGGGAAGAAGTTGGAGAGGCCACTAGTGATGGGTAGAGAGAAATCATGAAGTCGGAGACGTCGCGGGTAGAGAGAAATTGTGGGGGGAAGAAATCGAATTAGGGCAGAGAGTTAAGAAATCGTGGGGGAAGAAAACGAATTAGGGTAGAGAGAAATCGTGTGGGTATTTTAAACATTTCACAACTCTTTTACCACATATGAATAACTTTTGGAATTGTGCTATGGAGAGAATTATTTTAGTTTTTTGTAATATACATGCCAAAACCCCTTAAAAAATTGATATTTTCTCCCTTTTTGGCTAACCTTGAGATTATATATTATGTTTAAAAATAAATTTAGGCGAAAAAGGGAAAAAATAAAAAGATATTTTCAATAACCCAAAAAAATTAAAAAAAGCAAAGGAAAGTTGAACATTTACTTCATATACAATGCAACAAGGAAGAGGCCACACAAAGTCACCCACACCTCTCCCACCATTTAACCTTCCTTTGCCTTTTTTTGGGTTTTCTTCTTTTTTTCCACAAACCCATTTGTGAGATTCTTCCACTCAACTGGATTGTACAATTCTCAATTAATAACCCATTTTAATCTCTGTTTGATTTTCTCTGATTTTGCTTTTTTGTTGTTGTTGTTCTGCTGTTTTTTATTTCACTTTTTTTTTTCTTGGGTTTTTTTGAGGGAAAACTCTTCTTGGTCTTTGAGCTATTGCTTGCTTGTTTCTGCAATTTAACTTTTCTCGGTTTTTTTTTTTTTTTTTTTTTTTTGCAGAAAATGGTTTTGTGCCCACCCATATAAAAGCTTGAAGAACAGACCGATCTTATTTTTCCATTTTAGTATCATTTTTGTGAATAAATTAGTTTTTTACCTTCTTGTTTCTGTAATTTGGTTTATAAGAGGACATGGGCAAGCAAGGGCCTTGCTATCACTGTGGAGTTACAAGTGAGTTCTTGTTTCTCCAGTTTTGATTTTTCTTTTTGCTCTCCTCTATTTGCAAGGAAGGGATTGAAACTGGATTCCAATCATATTGTTTATTCAATTGACGTTTTTCAAAATTGTTTTTTACATGCTCTTATATATGATTTGGTTATGGAACGAACACAATCATCAACAAGAGCATAAGAAACACCTTTAACCAGTGTCGAAATTCAAAATTGTGCTTACCTTTGATTTCTTTTTTTATACCTATGTGAAGGTTTTCAACATAATTGTATCTCATTTTGATATCTAAAGCACCTCAAATCTTAGGTACCCATGAGATTTCATGATTTCCTCTTCCCTTGGCTTGTTACACATTTTCATGTTCTAAACTCCATCGTAATGAGTCTGACTTCCAATTCCATCATCTTCCCATTTCTGTTGAGGTGTTAATGAACCCAAAAATGAAGTTTAGCAATAAATTGACTTTTAGTGCAGCCCCCCTTGTAAAGCTAGCATGTTTTGGTTCTGAATTACTGTCTCCATTTGAAGCTTTGTGCTTGAATTTGTTGTTAGCTGTCCCTGCTCGGCGTCTCCCATGGCAATGTCTATCGGTGCAGCAATTCCAATCGGATACCTTTAAGCTATTCCTCTTGATTCATGATTAAATGAACTTTCAATTTGAAAGCACAGATAAAAGCTTCCCTTGGCCTAGCTCTTTAAGTATTCGCTTCAAAACATGAATTGACTTCTAACCTTTGTATTACTGATGAGCTCTCCCTCCTGAATTCGAGCATGTGTTTTAAAATTTATGATTCATTTGCACAATCCTCAATTGGTGGATGTGCCTTTATATTGCTGATAGCAGCAAGCAAGGATTCTTCCCAAAAGTTTCAAATGCTCGAAAGCATCAATGTTGCTCCTTTAGAAAGTTGAAATTCAGCCAATGAGAGTGAGGATGCCTGTTCTAGAGAATTTCAAGCACGTTGTTTAATCAAAGTATAGTTGCTGCAAGAGCTTGTTCCAATTTTATAGTTGCTAGTTCTTATCCGTTTTGCTTAATCTTCTGAGGTTAGAAAGTGAAATGGTGATGAAGAAGCCAAAGAGGACTGATTGGCAGAGTTGTGTTTTCCATCAAGTTGTTCTTGACTATCGAAATACGTACATGAGGACATATTCGTTGGCTTGGAAACAAACGAGTTTAACAAAAGGACGTGAATGATAAGTTCTGGTTCGGTTTATTCCACTTAGAGTTTCAGTCGAGAGTTGCATCATCTTCATTAGAGTCATTAGCTTTTGGATTCTTCATCCCTTATTCTGCAACCTAGCCTACACACACTTCGAAGTTTGGTTTCAGTAACTCAATTGGGCTTGTGACTTATAAGGCTTGAATTTTGTCGTTGTAAGGGCCACAAGCCATTTCCGGGTGTTAGAGCTGCTCTTAGGCCGTTCTTGCTGACATAAAACTTATTAGTGATTGGTATTAACTATAACTGTATAACACTAATCCTCAAAGTTTGTTTCTATCTGAACCGAACAAAATTCAAATGCATTCTTGATGCACATTTTACTTATAAGTTGTATTGGCAGGGTATTAAACCACTTTAGATTCATTAGATTTATGCTGATAAAATTTGTATGTCATACATATACATTGCTTCTCCATTAATTTCATAGATTTGTTCCAGACTCGACAGTGTTTCCTAGAGTGTAGTCTGTGCAGTTTGTTTCAAAATATCCATGTTGCCTTGGCATTAGCTATTTCTTAAACAATAGATCCTAAAAGCAAAAATTGAAACAGGCACACCACTTTGGCGTAATGGGCCTCCCGATAAGCCAGTATTGTGCAATGCATGTGGATCTCGATGGAGAACAAAGGGGTCTCTTACAAACTATATCCCTCTTCATGCTCGGGCGGATCCGGATGAGTATGATGATAAAAGGATCTCTAGGTTGAAGAACTTGTCTATGCATAAGAACAAAGTAGTGAATCTGCTGAAAAGAAAGCAGTATGAAGATAATGGAGTTGTGGTTGGGGTTATTCCTGATCATCCTCAGAGCTTCCACAAGGCAGTAAATGAAGATACAAGTAATAGATCAAGTTCTGGATCAGCCATATCAAACTCTGAGAGCTGTGCACAATTTGGTGGTGCGGATGCAAGTGATCTGACAGGTTTGACAACTATATAGTTTACATATAATAAACAAAATAGAATAATTGAGAATTAAAAATACCTGCATAGGTCGTAAAGCAATTCTTTTGTTAGAAATTAAATTTGATGAAAGCTTCTGATTGAAGATGAGCTGAGAAATTTTTTAATTATTGTTCATGCACAAGTAGTTTGTGGTTTGCTGAAGTTAGGACAGAAAACCAAGAAACATCAAATGGAGACTCGTGTGGTCCAGTTCATCATGATCATATATCAATGATAAAGGAATCTAGTTCTTTCTTTGAAGTAGGAAGTTCAAACTCCACTCACATTTGTTGCACTAAAAAAACAAGTCCAAATATCTCTTAATTGGTCGTGTATGTCGTAAAATAGCCGTGCTTCTCTGTAAATTTTTTGGATTGTATGCTCGCGTTTTTTATGAATAATGCAACTACTTCATCAACAAATTATGCTAGCACTGCTGGACGTGTGGGGTGTCTTATATGTTAGTGTTAATATGGGGCAATGGTTAAATTTTATCGTCAATGACTATTGAATTAGCAATGAAAGAACAGATGAATATAAACATAAAGGTTTTATGTCATGCACTTTTTACTAGTACATTTCTGATTTTTTCTTTGTTCAATAATATTCTTTTTTCCCATATAAAAGCTTCAACTGCAGAGATTTGATCCGTTCTTTACATTTAAATCAGCTTAGTTTTTTTTCTCTCCAGATCCCTCGCAATCAAGAGCTTGGGAGATGATGGTCCCTTCTAGAAAGAGAACCTGTATTGGTCGTTCAAAGCCTTCTGCAGTTGAGAAACTTACTAAAGATCTATACACCATTTTACGTGAACAGAAGTCTTACTTTTCTGGATCTTCCAAGGAGGATTTGCTTTTCGAGAGTGAAACTCCAATGGTCTCAGTAGAGATAGGACATGGAAGCGTTCTCATAAGGCATCCAAGTTCAGTTACTCGTGAAGAGGAGTCAGAAGCAAGCTCAATTTCCGTTGATAATAAACAGTTCTCTGTAAACAAGGCTTATTCAGAGTCGTCCCTCCTTCCTGTACAATACGAAACTGAGAACAAGGTTGTAAATTTTTCTACTCTTGGAATTAGAGGAATGCACTCTAATGTACATGGGTTGTTGCAGGAGCAAATTAAAAGGTAAGCTTATATTTTCATTCAACATTGGCTGGTTTATCAGCTAAAAAGTAGTTCAAATTAACTCTATTGATTGGAATTTAAACCCTAGTTAGTCCATAACAAAGTTAGTATGAGCTTCTGATGTGTATATTCCAAAAGTGTAGGATTGTCCTTGCTGTGTATTTTGTAGGAGAAAGTGATCTGTTTATCACCGCCACGGTCTGCATGGTTGTGACAAATACAATCACTCTTAAACCTAGTTTACTCATTATGTGATATGAACATGAGAATGTTGGCTTATAGTTAATATTTGAGTAATTGTTCAAAAAATAAGCAACTCCATTTTAGTTGAGATCTTTCAAGTATTTAACCTACGACACAAGAACTAATACTTATCCTGGCTCTATTGCCAGGGACAGGCCTCAATCAGAAAAATTGCAAGAACTTGGAAATCATAATTCGCCTCTTTGTAATATAGATCTAGCTGTAAGTTGCATTCTTATGCTTTTGCTTGACATTAGCTCAAAAGGAAAAGACCTAATCTATACAACATGTTTTTAATGAAAGTTGTTCTGAATTATGATCAAAGACCATCTTGAGGAGATATAAACATGCCTAGGAGCCTTCATATTATGTACATGCATTTGTTGAAACATGGATCATTTCTTTTCTTTTTTTTTTTTTTTTTTATTTCTTTTACCCATTTACCATTTTGCACCATGTTTGGTATAGGAAATTCTTAACTTCAGAGAGTTTATGAAGCTATTGACGAGTGAAGATCAGCTAGAATTAATGAAGTATCTGCCTTCTGTTGATACTGAAGGGCTTCCGGACAGGTTAATCTTTATCTCCCTTGTTCATCAGGAAATATTGTATCAATGTGAGCAGACATATTTTTAAATGAGTATATCCCACATCCTGTAGTCCTGTGGTTATATCCAATTTTTTTTCAGATATAAATGAGGCGATTCAGAAGACAGAAAAGCTTACCATTTATATTCTTTAATGCCAGCTTGAATAGAATGTTCGGAAGCCCTCAATTCAAGGAGAATTTGAATTCTTTTAAGCAGCTGCTCACTGAAGGAGTCTTTGATTTCTCCTTTCTGGGTGCAAAACGAGAAGACTGCAAGACTTTGAGTAGACTCGTGTTGTGGGATTTGTCAAAGTCAAAATGGGTGGAACGATTTGATCTACTTAAGGTACGACCTTATTGGGAATCATGGTGATCTCCTGTGAACTTCTTGTGAAGAGTGTGTAAGGTACTCCTAAGGGGATAAAAGTATTAGAAGTAAGGGTATAAGGGTAATTAGATAGGGGAGTTAGTTAGAGCTGCCTTGTTATGAGTAGAGAAGAGGACTGGAAGTGGGACGCCATCATTATGTAGTTTTGGGGTTTGAGTTAGAATACTAAAGAGGGGGTTCTTAGGCAGATTTTCCTAGGGTGTATCTTGTAATTCCTTGATTTGCTATCAATATTTTTCAGACTCTGTTCTTGTACGGTAGATTCCTTACAAATTGGTATCAGAGCGTGTTTTGATCTGTGAAAACTCAAAAAAAAAAAAGTTATGGAGGAAGAAGATTCGTTGGAGGAAACGAGAAGAAATATTGCGAAGATCGTGAGAATATTAGAGTGGATATGGTCTGAAGGAAATTATGAGCGGTGAGAATGGTTGAAGCATGAGTTGAATGAGAGGTTAGTGAAATTTGTGAAATATAGTAAAAACCAAATCTGCGAATTGCTTGCCAAATAATATCGACCATAAGAACAGTTTTGATTGGAAGAAATTTCAAAGGAAGATATTGTTGAAGAACGATAGAATAAGATTGAGGAAAATTAAAAATACAACAAGTCGGTCGGAATGGGAGAAATTGATAAAACATTCAAGCAATTGGAAGTTGTTGAGAAAAGATGGAAGAAGAGACGGAAGAGGATGAATAAAAAATAACAAAGCAGTCGACTTCATGATTGCGTGAAGAAGAAACTTAATAGCAACAAATTTTCTTTCAGAAGAGTTGATAAAAGAACTAAGCATAAGGTGAATCAACGACAAAACATACCTTTAATGAAAAGGGATTGTGAGGACGTTCTTGGATGAAGAAAATGAAACTTGGAATAATGTCGTCGCTGGAGAAAAAGCAAAAAATGACAGATTTTGCCGCCACAGAAAAACGTGCAATCGGAAAAAGGTAGGTTGGTCAAAGCAGAAGATGGACGAGAAGAATAGAGCTCTCGAGACATTTGCCTTGAGGATATCAGCTAGAAGAAGAGAGTTAATGTACTATATGAGAGATCAACAAATAATGATAAATTCTTTACAAATTGAGAGTAATGTTGAGCCATACATCACAAGTACTCCAAAATTTACCTTGGGAAATGCAAATAAGGTCACGAAAAAGAAAATAGGCAAAAGAAGATAAGCATGGGTGTTGACAAAAAACGAATGGAAGTGACGGAACCAATCAGTTGTTGAACCTAGGGGGCGCTGTAACTAACATCCTCTTCAACTCCACAAAAGATTCATCAATCCAATTGAATACACAACCTTTCTTCCTCAGTCGAGTCATATGTCTGGCCAACTTGGAAAAGTTCTCCACGAATCTTCTGTAGTAGCTTGCTAAATCGAGGAAGCTCCTCACATCTGCCACTGACGTTGGCGACGGCCATGCACTAACTGCCTCAATCTTAGCGGGGTCCACTGAGGCCTCTGATTGAAACGACGTGACCTAGAAAGGCCACCTTTTCTAACTAGAGCTCACACTTGGAAAATTTTGCTTACAACTGATTTTCTCTTAAGGCTAACCATACCTTCCTCAGATGACCTTCATGCTCCTCTTGAGTCTTTGAGTATATTAATATATCATCAATGAATACGATGACAAAGCTACAAGAATGCCTTGAACACTCTATCCATGATATCCATAAAAGGTGCAGGGGCGTTAGTGAGCCCGAACAACATAACCACGAACTCAAAAAGCCCGTAGTGAGACCTGAAAGCCGTCTTCAAAATATCCTCGTCTCGCATCCTTAGTTGATGGTATCTGGACCGTAAGTCTATTTTAGAGAAAACTGAGGCTCTCCTGATCAAATAAGTCATTTATCCTCGAAAGTGGGTACTTGTTCTTAATCACTGCCTTGTTCAACTTTTGATAGTCGATGCACAGTCTCATTGACCAATCCTTTTTCTTGACAAACAGAACATGTGCTCCCTAAGGGGACACATTTGGACAGATGAAGCCTCGTTCAACCATCTCTTGAAGTTGCACCATCAGTTCCTTGACTCAGCAAGAACTAGGCGATACGGTGCATTGGATTTAGGAACCACCCTTGACTCAAGCTCAATTATGAAGTCTACCGCCTTGTGTGGCAGTAACCTTGGCAAATTCTTGGGAAAAATGTTGGCGAACTCCCTGACTATTAGTACTACTCTACTGACCACTTCTCTCGAGCTTCCATTGATATCTTGGCAACGTAGACCCAAGCTCCTCGAGCTAAAACCTTTTTGACTTTCTCGGCGGTAACGAACCTCGGACACTCTCTGAGTCTGCAACCTTGAAACTTGAAATTCGTACCTCTAGGTGATGTGAAGACAACCTCTCTTTCAAGACACTCGACGCTAGCGTGATTATCGAATAACCATTCCCAAAATAATATCGAAACCACTCATAGGAAGTACTAAGACTGTCGCGGATAAAACAACATCTAACAGAGATACCTGGCGGACTCTCACTTTCTCAGAAGTGAGCATATTGACTCCTAATGGAGTTCCAACATATAGCTTGTAGCCTAAATGCTCCAGCTTCAAATAGGCTTGCCTTACAAAGGTGGCAGAAACAAATGAAGGAGACGAGCCCGAATCAAACAACACATAAGCTACATGATCAAATAGAGGTAAAGTACCTCGAACTGTGCCGCCTCTCTGTTCGGCTTCCCGGGTATTGTTCACGAATACTCAGCCCTACTTTTGGGCTAGTTTTGCTGTGGCAAGCTGATGAGCTAACTGGTTTTGAGCGGTACCTGTTGCCTGATTACATTAACGAGCAAAATGGCCCTCCTTGCCACACCGGTAGCAAACTTTCCTAGCTGTACAAGGTCCTGCGTGGAAATGGTTGCACGATCAGCAACGCTGTGCTAGACAGTCCTAACCTTGATTTTTGCTGAGGTCGAAAATCTCGGTTCTGATGACCACCTTGCCTGCGTTGTTGTCCCCATAACCAAGAAGACTTCGTAGAATCGAACTTCCTCTTCTAGCCTTGGTTGTAAAATGCGCCCCCAGAGGATGTTCCAACTCCCTATTACTTCTCATCTAAAGTGATTGCCTACTCCACTGCATCATCATAAGTCTGAGGCTTGTAAGCCTTCACATCCTGCTGAATCTCCTTACAAAGCCCTAGCACAAACCTCTACACCTTGTTGACCTCGTCAGGATTCAACCTCTCTGCAAAGCAACTAGATTGGTAAACTCTCGCTCATACTCTGCTACTGAGCGTGTGTCTTGCTTCAGGTTGATGAACTTTGTGATTCTTTCTTGCCTGGCTACAACCGACTTCTTCAGGAAAGCCTCCTAGAACTCGCTCCATGAAGCTGGGCCTGACCCTGGCAGCCTCTTTTTTCAAACTCCTTTCCACCACCACTTGGTAGATTTCCTTAGCACATAGGCTCCACATCTAGGATGTCGAATGTCCAGGCAGTTCATGTTCTCAAAGATGTCTTCCACATCTATCAGCCATTCTTCGACATCTGTTGGGTCATCAAGTGTCACATCAAAAATAGACAGACCCCATTTCCTAAAGGCATTCAAGTACTTCCTCTTGTAGGTAGTTTTTTGGGGCTCTTCAGGCGAATCGAGTGGGTCATCTTGAACCTTTGGCAGAGGTGACAGTGGTGGTGACGGCGGTGGCGAGGTGGGGCCACTTTTACTATCTGGGCGAAATGGTCCAATTGAGCTTGGGTATTGGCATTTTGCTGGGCAAACATTGCTCGAATCTCTGCCATAAACTCTGCATTTGCTCTTGCTCCAACGCAATCTTGAGGATTACTTTTTTCTCTTTGAGTCTTTGATGGTACAAAAACACTACTGGTTGAAGCTCAATTATCAGTAGTTGTTACAGCTGTGCCTCCAGCTCCGGGCTCGGCTATGACCAAAGCCCAGTCAGCTTCACGTATTGCAACGATCAGCCCTCGATTTTGTTCACCTTCTAAGCCAATTTATTTAAAAACTATAAAGACCATAGTAAAGATTCAATGGCCAAGCTCAGTTGGACCATTTCGCCTAGTTAGTTCAGGCAACCCCACCTCTGTTACTATCGTCACCACCACTATCACCTCTGCCAGAGGTTCAAGATGACCCAATCGATCCGCCAGAAGAGCCCTAGAAAACTACTTACTAGGAGAAGTACCTGAACGCCTTTAGGAAATGGGATCCACCCATCTTTGGCGCAACACTTGATGACCCAACAAATGCCGAAGAATGGCTGATAGATATGGAAGACATCTTTGAGAACATGAACTGTTTGAACGTTCAATGTCTAGATGTGGTGCCTACGTGCTAAAGAAATGTGCAAAGTGATGGTGGAAAAGAGTTTTAAGAAAGAGGCCAGGAGGGTCGGGCCCAGCTTCATGGAGCGAGTTTAGGGAGGCTTTTCTGAAGAAGTACTATGATTCTGCGATAGTGGATAGCTGAATGCCTTAAGTGTAATTAGTTCGCACTTCACGCAAGTATACGCAGTATGCAGCAAGTAATAAGTAAATTATCGATCTCTACAGGGACTATAAGCTATTCGAAGTGATGTTCAGAATTGAATTGTAAATTGCACAAATATAAATTGAGTTGGTTTGTTGTGGAAACATAAAAGTTAATAAATAACAGGATAAAATAGTTTTGATGAGATAAGGCTAGACTAAGGTACTCATGAAAATTAACAGCAATGTAATAAACAAGAAACATGCGGTAAGGGACTCTATCATACTACGCCTCACAAACTTCCGCTTCCGCATTCGATTAGCATCAAATTTGACTTCCGTCGCGACTTGATGTAGTTATGAGCCGGTGCTAAGTATATAATAGTTACGCATTTATTCCTAAACTCCGATTCAAAGCATTACAGATGTAACACTACCTATTAAACATGCAAAATAGACTTAGGTTATTTCCTCTTCCGATTTACAACCTATTAGTTGTGTGTATGGCCGGTGACACTCGCTATTGTAATGATGCACCTAAGTTACATGCTCTAGATGAACCCTTCTAGTTTCTTCCTACAACATGCTACTAATATTCACTTTCTCCTAGTTTTGCCCTAATGAAGTTAGTTCATGATACAGACAGAGAACACAAAACACGATATGGAAAACATATTAGAATTGTATTACTGAAGTAAAATGAGTCTAACAATAAAATAAAAGAAAAAAAGATAAATAATTGTCGTTGTCTCGGTCGAGTCTCTAAACTCCTCTCGAAAGAAAGAATTAGAGAAAAGACCAAGCTCTTTCTCTATTACACAAACAATCTATTTATAGGACTGGGTCGTCAAATCTCCAAATCTTCCAGGATGGCATGAATCAATCTTCGCGATAATTTCTCTTTTTATTCTTCCCAAATGTGTTTTTATTTGTCTAAGGCAGGAATCCTGTGATTTCAGCAATCAGTGTCGTAATTTGTCTGGTTAGTCAACTTCATGCTGTCAAACGATTCCTTCCTTATTTACTTGAAATACTTCTGGCCTTTGTCTCCCGAGCTTTATTTGCCTGCAATCGCGCGTCTTGATTCTCAGCATCGCATTGCTCCGCTAGCGCTAACCCTGCGAAAACAGAAATCAGCATAATCCTTGCGAAATTCGTGCTAAATGTGCTATTTTTGTTGTTTTTAGCTTAATAATCCATATCTTGCATTTATTCCCCTAATGCGTAAGCATTAACGAATTACACCTTTTTATTCCTATTTTCACCTTACTCGCAATAATTTTCAATTAATAAAGGCGAACAAAGATCCAAAGTTAGGCTAAAATCTGACTCTATTTCAGGGTCATCAAACCCCCAAACTTGAATCATTGCTCGTCTCGAGCGATGCTATTATAGGTGTAATAACTGCTAAAAGCAATACAAATCACAAAATAAAGAAAATGTAAATTAAAAAGAGATAAACAGTAAATTCAGATAATCTTCTCGCATAAGTAAATAGGAAATATTTAAACTCAGCATGCGTGGAGTGAAATTTAAAGGTTACTGATAAGCTTTGGCTCCACTCGCACACTCGCGCGCTTATTCTTCAATCAATGCGAATCAAGATATTTCGCGTTGAACATCCTCATTCCAGTAATGCTTAAGTCTTTGCCCATTGACTGCAAACTCATTTCCATTTGCTTCGTTCTTGATCCAAATTGCTCCTCCTGGTTTTACCGGCGTAATACGAAATGGTCCAAACCACTTGGGTCTGAGCTTTCTTGGAAAAAAACGAAGTTTAGAGTTAAATAACAAAACTTGCTGTCCAACCTCGAAAGTTCGAGGAGTCTGCTATCGATAATGCCATTTTTTCGTCTTTTCCTTGTACAGTTTTGCATTTTCATATGAAGTGTCTATGCTCTTCCAAATCGAGTAATTGCATCATTCTAACAGCACCTGCTTTCTGGAGATCAAGATTTAATTTTTTTAACGCCTAGAAAACCTTGTGTTCTAGCTCAATCGGCAAATGGCATGCTTTTCCATACACTATTATGTAGGGCGACATGTTTAATGGCGTTTTCAATGCAGTTTGGTAAGCCCAAAGTGAATCATCAAGTCGCATGGGCCAATCCGTTCGGTTAGGTCCTACAAATTTCTCAAGAATACTCTTAATTTCGCGGTTTGAGATCTCAGCTTGGCCATTGGTCTGCGGATGATAAGGGGTAGCAATGCGATGCTTGATATTATACTTCTGCAGCACGTGAGACATTGCTTTGTTTATGAAATGTGTGCCTTCATCACTTATTAGTGCTCGTGGGGTGTCAAACCTTGTGACAATGTTCCTATGAAGGAATCTAATAACTGTTTTGGCATCGTTCCAAGGTGTGGCAACCGCTTCAATCCATTTTGACACATAATAAACCACTACCAAGATATACATATTTTCGCGCGAAGGGGGGAATGGGCCCATGAAATCAATTCCCCAGACATCGAATAATTCAACCTTCAAGATTGAAGTCAAAGACATTTCATCCCGTTTTCCTATATTTCCTTTCCTTTGGTACTTATCGCATGTCTTTGCATAGTGATGCGCATCCTTAAATATGCTTGGCCCAAAATAGCCAGATTGGAAAATTTTTGCTGCGGTGCGCATTCCTCCAAAATGTCCTCTATATGGCGATGCATGGCTCGACTCTAGTATTGCATTCCTCTCATGTTCCTCTTCACATCGGCGTATTATTCTATCAGCACATTGCCTATAGAGAAATGGTTCATCCCAAAAATAAAATCGCATGTCATGGAAGAATCGCTTAGCTTGTTGTCTTGTGAGATCTGTTGGGATGACATGGCTTACTAGATAGTTGGCGATGTCGACAAACTAAAGAGCATTCTTCTTTTCTACCAGCTTGAGTACAAATAATTGTTCATTAGGAAATTTTTTGGATATGTTGAGCATTGTTGTATCAGGTCGCCTATTCTCTAGTCGAGATAGATGGTCTGCTACAACATTCTCGCAACCTTTCTTATCCTTGATCTCTATATCAAACTCTTGCAGAAGGAGAATCCATCTAATCAATCTTGGTTTTGCGTTAGCCTTGCTCATCAGATATTTTATAGCAGCATGGTCAGTGAAATAGTCACTTTGGATCCTACTAAGTAAGAGCGAAATTTTTCTAATGCGTAAACCACCGCTAAAAGCTCCTTCTCAGTAGTTGTATAGTTTTGTTGCGCTTTAGTTAAAGTCCTGCTGGCATAGTTAATGGGATGGATGGACTTTTCTCTCTTCTGACCCACAATAACTCCTATCGCATAATCCTGGCGTCGCACATGAGCTCAAATGGCTTTTTCCAGTCAGGCGATATCATGATAGGTTCAGTAGTCAGAGCCTTTTTTAATTGTCCAAACACTTGCAAACAGCGCAAGTCAAAATTAAAAGGACGGCCAGCTTCTAAAAGCTTGCAATAGGTTTTGCGATTTTCGAAAAGTCTTTAATAAAGCACCTATAAAACCTAGCGTGGCCTAAGAAACTATGCACGCCCTTCACATTCCTTGGTGGCTCCAACTTCTCTATTGCTTCAATGTTTGCTTGATCAACTTCCATTCCATCTTTAGAGATTTTATGTTCGAGGACAATTCCTTCTCTTACCATGAAATGACACTTTTCCCAATTAAGCACTAGTGTGTTTCTTCACAGCGGTTGAGCACTTTTTTCAGATTTGCTAGGCAATCAGAAAAACTGTCCTCGAACACCGTGAAATCATCCATAAACACCTCCATGATGTCCTCAAGCATGTCAGAGAAAATAAACATCATGCATCAGTGAAATGTAGTTGAGGCATTGCAGAAGCCGAACGGCATCCTTTTGAAAGCAAACGTTCCATAATGGTAGGTGAAAGTGGTTTTCTCCTGATCCATAGGATCAATGGTGATCTGATTGTATCCTGAATATCCATCTAGAAAACAATAATAATCCTTTCCTGCGATGTGATCCAACATTTGGCCTATGTAAGGTAATAGAAAATGATCTTTCTTTGCAGCTTTGTTCAATTTGCGGTAGTCCATGCACACTCGCCATCCTGTAACTGTTCATGTTGGAATCAGCTCATTTTTCTCGTTGCGAACGACAGTGGTGCCTCATTTCTTGGGCACGCATTGAATTGGACTGACCAAATGGCTATTTGATATGGGGTAGATGACCCCAACGTCAAGCTATTTTAAAATATCTTTTTTCACTACCTCCTTCATGGCGGGGTTCAATCGTCTTTGATGTTCCATTGAGTCCCAGCATTATCCTCTAGAATAATCTTGTGCATACAGAATGTAGGAATAATGCCTGATATATCTACCAAAGTCCATCCAATTGCCTTTGTGTGTTGCATGAGTAATTCCAGTAGTAGCCGCTCATGCTCCAATGTTAGTTGTGAGGATATGACAACTGGTAATGTCTCGTTTTCTCCAAGGTAGGCGTACTTCAGATGCTCAGGGAGAGGTTTTAATTCAAGCATTGGAGGTTCACTAGTTAAGGGGCGCTGCAGTGAGTTGACCCGTGTTCCCACATCGAGCGCTTCATAGTAGTGTACTTCGTTAATTGCAACCTCCAATGCATCGTCTTGCAAATCCTCTACTTCCTCTGTATTATCGACAATGGTCAGTATCTCCTTCTGTTGTTCAATCATGACTACTTCATTCAACAGCACTTCCAATTGACTGACATTAAAAGTATCCTCCGTGTCAGGCTGCTTCATCAAATCGAATATGTTGAACTGAATCTACTGATCGTTCATTCTTAACGTAATTGTTCCTTCGTAAACATCTACCAATGTCCGTCCAGTCCTAAAAAATGGCCGTCCCAGAATAATTGGAACTTCTAGATCTGCGTGGGCTGGGGCGTGAGCGGCAGTACTGGCTGGAGGGAGGGACTGGGCCGGCTAGGGTATTTGGGACCGAACTGGTTCGGTCTGGTTAGACTGAGCGATGTGGAAAATTATAGGAATCCAGAATTCGACCGGGGCGAAGAATCTAGGTTAAATTGGAGGGGTGTTGGGATGTCCGAGGAGAGGAGGGTGCACTCCAGCTGTGACAGGCCGTTAGCGCATGACGGTTGGAACGATCGGGGTTGGAAAGGCCACAGTCGGGATGGGAACCGTGATGATTGGAGGGGTAGGGAGGATAGATTTGCGCAGGAAGGACCGAAAGCTGCAGGTCGGGAGGGGCTAGTTTTTTTATAGAAGGCTGCAAAAGTTAGAGATGCCAGTTTTTAAGGGCTGCTGGATGAAGACCCGGAAGGTTGGTTATGTCGTGTTGAGCGTTATTTCTGGGTGAATTGCTTGGCAGAATATGAAAAGATCGATGCAGCGCCACTGTGAAGGGGAAGCCCTAGAATGGTTACAATATGAGGAGGATCGAACTCCAATTGCTTCATGGGGTGTTCAGGGAATTACTATTGCACCGTTTTCAACCGTCGGCGAATGATAATCGATATGCGAACCTGATGAGTCTGCGACAAGTGGGCACAGTTAAGGAATACCGGCAATTGTTTGAAAAATATGCTAAAGAAATGCGAGATTTAAGCACAAGTGCTCTAGAAGAGAAGTGGGAAAGTGGCTTGAAAGAGGAGATACGGAGCAAGATGAGAAAATTTCGACCAGTGGAAATTCAGGACAAAAAGTTATTGGCACAGGTGATCGAAGATGATCTCGCGTTTCGGGCACAATCAAAGGGAGGGGGAATGTCAACAACTTGGAAGGCTAGTATGGGTTAATTACCACTATCTACAAATGAGTTTCGCTATTGGTGATTGGAGGATTGAATTACAAGGGACCCTCGATTGGTGAAGGCTCAGGTGTCACTAAAATCGATGATGAAGTCATTAAAGCCAGGGGATCAGGGTCTACTAGTCGAGCTGAATTTGATAGAAACAACTAGGCCCTCTCGGGAACACATGGGAACCCTTCCCGATTTAGCTCAGGTACCTCAAGAATTACATACTTTACTTCAAAAAAATTCTCCTGTGTTTGAGTCTCTGACCAAATTACCGCCACATCGGAATTGTGACCATTCTATTGAGTTGAGGCAGGGAAGGATTCATTAAACATGCGACTGTACTGATATCTGCAGTATCAGAAGAATGAAATCGAGAGGTTAGTGCAGGAAATGCTCATAGCCGAAATTATTCGACCCAGCACGAGTTCTTTTTCAAGTCCAGTTTTATTAGTGCGAAAGAAGGATGGTAGCTGGCAATTCTTTGTTGATTATAGGGCTTTGAACCAAGTTATAGTGCCACATAAGTATCTGATACCATTAGTCGATGAGTTACTTGATGAGCTTCATGGAGCGACGATTTTTTAAAAAATCGATTTAAAGGCGGGATATCATCAGATCAGGGTTACACCGGCAGACAGTCATAAAACGGCTTTCAAAACTCACGAGGGACATTATGAATTTTTAGTCATGCCTTTCGGATTGAGAAACGCTCCTGCTACTTTTCAATCAGTTATGAATGAGATATTGAGGTCATATTTGCGTAAATTTGTGCTCATTTTTTTGACGATATCCTCATTTATAGTCTGAACATCGAAGAGCTCTAGGACCATTTGACTAAGGTTTTTGAGGTGTTACAGAATCACTTTTTTGTGGCTAATGCAAAAAAATGTCAATTTAGATTGAACGGCATTGAGTATTTGGAGCACTTTATATCCGCAGAGGGCATGTGAGCAAACCCGGCTAAGATTGAGGCGATGGTCCGTTGGCCAAGTCCAAAGAATATTAGGGAACTCGGGGGCTTCCTTGGGCTAACTAGATACTATAGGCGTTTTGTAGCTAATTATGCGTCTATGACTTTTTCATTAACACAACTTCTCATAAAAGGAAAATTCTAATGGGGTCCCATAGGAGAAGAAAGTTTCCAACGTCTGAAACATGCAATGTGTAGTGTGCCCGTTTTACGGTTGTCGGATTTTGATCAGTTGTTCGTCGTAGAAACCGATGCGTCTGAAATTGATATCGGCGTGGTTTTGATGCAACAGGGGCAATCGATAGCCTATTTTAGTTGGGCCTTGCCAATAACTCACTGTGTGAAGCCTGTGTACGAACATGAGTTGATGGCCATAGTTTTTGCAGTTCAGCGATGGCGAGCTTATTTGTTGGGGCATCATTTTGTTGGTTACATCGCCAGTCTTAACGGTTTCAGAGGGACCCAAGCATTTGGTGGTGTACAACGATGCATCAAAATTTTGGGTTGCGTATTGACCGAAAGAGGGAAAGTAATTGCGTATGCCTTGAGACAGGTGAAGACGTATGAGTAGAACTATCTGACACTTGATTTAGAGGCATGATTTAGACATATGAGCAGTATTGTTTGTGCTCAAGACTTGGAGGCATTATTGTATGAAGAGAAGATTCAGATCTTTACAGATCACAAAAGCCTCAAGTACTTCTGTACTCAGAAGGAGTTAAATATGCAACAATAGAGATGGTTGGAGTTGGTGAAGGACTGATAACTTATTAATTCTAATAGGGTGCTTTACTAATCAGTAGAGATTCAAGAGTTCTTTTCAGTTGTGCTTTGTTTACGAAGGTTGAAGAGCCGAGTGGGTGGAAGAATCACTGCAAACGACTGTGGAAGAAACGAATTCGAATAAAGGGAAGACGATATCAATCGCAACTACTTGTGTCATTGGAGACAAGAGCTGGCAATGTGTAAAGGCCCACCAAGAAAGTGATAGAATCTACCAACTTTATAAGAAATCTCTAGAGAGAATCTCCCGTAGAGCCAAAAGTTACAAACTAACACAAT
>JBBMKA010056301.1:0-18271 GCA_037833695.1 Sechiopsis laciniata
TCATTTGAATATATAATTTCACTAAAAAATATTTATTTTATCTAAAAAGTAAAGTAATTAAATGAGATAAAAAAAAAATTAATAAAAAAAATTAAAAAAAATGTAAACAGGGCATAGATCAGAGAAATGGAGATGGAGAATGCGTTCCCTGTTCTCCGCCTAACCGGGGATTCTCCGCCCCGCTAGGGGCCGGCCCTGCAGAGAAAATGGACATCTCTATGTGTTTTATCACTTTTCTAACATTTCTTCGGAAAAAAAACAAAAACTGATTTTTAAAAGCTATTCTTTTTAGTTTTTGGAATTCTTTTAATATTTTACAAGCATTTTTAAAATTATAAAAACAAAAATCAAAATTGGTTATCAAACTAACCTGTTTTTAAAAAGGTTAAAAACAAAAACAGAAAATAAAAAACGAAATGGTTATCAAGCGATTTTTTATTTTTGGTTTTTGAAATTTAAGCTTATTTTTATAAGTTTTCTACAATGTATTACATCTTTTCTATAGTGTATCTATTTTTCCTTGATAAAATAGGTGAATGTTAATCAAATTTTAAAAACAAAAACAAGTTTTTAGAAGTTACTTTTTTTTGTTTTCAAATTTTGGTTTGGTTTTTTAAAATATAGGTAAGATGTAAATATCGAGGTAAGAAAAACCTATGATAAGGTAGTTGTTGTAGACTTAAATTTTAAAAACAAAAAATTAAAAACAAAATGATTATTAAACAAATTTTTTTTTTTTTAACCAGTTTACTTATTTGTTGACATAAAAATATACATATTAAAAAAAATTGTTAGGTGAAGTTGAGGACAAATGCTATGCTTTTTTGTAGTACTACACTTCATATATGAAATTTATTGTTTGAACCTATGATATATTGAAAGATATTGATGTTATCACCAATTATATTAATGAGAAGAAATGTTCAGATAGTTTTAAGCAAAACTTATTTGGGCTGTGGTTAATTCTATGAACAAATTTATTGATGGTGGAAGTGAAAATTTAATCTTATGTCCTTATTGATATGACAAATATATGCATTTTGATTTGGGCAGATGGATCTGAATTAAGAACTATAAAACATTCATCAGACACATTATTTAAAATTTTAAAATATGAAATTTAAATCTAAAAAATAATTATAAATATAACTACTCTAATAAAAATTAACAAATATAATTATTGATATTATTGAATATTATTACCTACTTATTTATAATATTAAGTATTTATAATACAATATTAAAATGTATTAATAATTTTTTTTTTTTTTTTTTGAGAAGGATGATTAATTGGTATTAACAAGTATTTGTAATACTATATTAAAATATATTAATAAATATGATGTAAATACTTTAAAATATAATGAAATAAGTTTCAACTTATCCAGATCAAAATGATAATTTAAATATATTATTATCATTATTTTAAAAATGTCACACTTGACTCGCTAATAATGGAGAGTAAATATTCCTCAAAAAAAATAATAATAAATAATGGAGAGTAAATATAAGGGAGTGATTATTAGTTCAATCAATTAATTATTGATGTGTATGTAAGCTATTTCTAACATCTAAATAGCTTAGGATATGTTTGGATGAGGATTTGTTTAAGAATTGACTCAATTCAATATTTGGATAGAACTAACTCCTAAAATTTTCATAAAAATTTGCTTGAGTTATTAGGTATGCATTAATGTTGTTGAGTTATTACATTTGTTGATTTCCATATAAATTTCATAAATATTAATAAATTTTCAATGGGTAAAACTCTCATACACATGAATATATATGAATCTTTATATTTTGTTTACGAGGAACCATTAGGTGCCACAAAATTTTATATACTTTTTTAATATTTTCATTTATATTTTATATTGTAGAGCTCTCCTACACATTTATGTGTAAGAGAGTTTTACTCAACCTCAATATCACTTTTACCTCAACCATGGATAACTTTTTAATTTAAACTAGATTTTTTGTCAAAACCATTCATTACCTCTATCCAAACGAACTCGTTTTTGTCCCAATCATTCACAATCTTTCAATCCAAATAAGATTTTATCTAGAGATGTCCACGGGGCGACCGAGGAATGGTTTCTCTGTCTCCGCGAAATTCACGATTTTTTTTTTGCGGGATCGGTGGAAAATTGGCGGGGATCGGGTTCCCAGGAAATTTTTCCCATGTAATTTTTTTTTTCTTTCATTTTTTATATCTTTTAAAATAATAATCTCAAATAATTAAAATTTTCTTTAAAAATATCTATCAACTTTCAACTATATCCTTAATTATTAGAGAAAAATATTTATTTGAAAAACTAATTTCACTCACAATTTTTTTTTTTTAATCTAAAAATTAAAGAGTATAATGGAAGAAAAAATAAATTTTAAAAAAAATGTAAATGAGACAGGGATTGGAAAACATGGATGGAGAATACAAAATTTCCCGTCCCCGACCCAGTTTAGGCAACTAGAAATTTTTCGTCCCATTCTCCATGGAGAAAATAAACATCTAGAATTTTATCCTCACCAAACTCTTCCATTTACTCAAAATCCTTCCTAACTACAATCTTTCATTTCCAACTCCCTATCCAAATTAAATACACTTATAAATTTAAAACTTGGACTTTAATAATTATCAATAGGGGTAAAATTACAGGAAAAAAGAACAATGATAAGAGGATTTATGTAGGAGATAAGTACGACAAGATCAGTAAAAGGAAAATGAATATTAGCAAATAAAAAAATAAAAAACTAACAACCAATTAGATCAATTATGAATTTAATTTCACCACATTACATGATTAGTAGCTTTTAAATTCACATCCATATCACTCAATTTTCACTAATTCTTTTCAATACTTAGTCATTTTAAATTCATATCTCCAAATTGATGACTTTTTAACTCATTATCTTTCGTTTTCTTGTTAAGTTTTCACATGAATATCTTCTTCATTTTTTTAGTTAAAATTCACATGAATATCTTTAATACACATCACTGAGAATGTATATAATCCATAGAAAGATCAACAAATACATAATTTTATGTGGTAACATAGACTAGGATTTCTATATATATATATATATTTACCGAAAAGGTTGGTGGCATGTTAATTTCATTATTTGGTGATATAGGGAGAGTTTGTGGTCCCCTCCTCCAATTTGTACTAAAAAAATTCAATTTTTAGTTTTAATTAATCAAATAAAACAAATTAATCAAAATTAAGTGCTAGTAGTAGAACTTTTCATTAATATGAGTGAATTTTCATCTTTTCTTAATCTATTTTTGAAATAATTACATGAGGATTAGAAGAAGAAAAATCTTGTATTTTACTAACTATTAAGTTTTTTTTTTTTTTTTTTTTTAAACTAACCGTTAAGAATAATCTAATTAGAAATCATAATCTCATAAGTTTTTTTTTTTTGCTTGATCATAATCTCATAAGTGACACTAACTATTAAGAATATTCTAATTACAAATTATAATCTCATAAGTTACACATTCGTATAGAGATGTCCACGAGGGACGAGAATGACTATACCTTTCTCATCCCCGCTACTCATTTCAATCCACATTCCTCTAAAAATTCATCATGAAATTTTGCGGAAAATGGGGCGAGGATTCACATCAGAGAAATCACGGGGATTAGGTTCCCTCGGGAATTATCCCCATTTAACTCTTCTTCTTTTAATATATTTTTTAAAATTTTTACAAACTTTCTCAATTAATTTTTTCAATATTAAAAGAAATTTTTATAGTTTTTTAATTAAATAATTAATTAGGTAAGAAAAATATTCATGCGAATAAGTATTTCTACCACTTTATGTATATAAATGTATTTAAAAATAATAATAAAAAATTATACAAAATACGAATGGGGCGGGGAACGGGCAGGAAGAATACATTCCCCGTCTCCATCCCCATTTAGTTCGCGGAAAATTTTTCGTTCCTATTCACTCTCTCATTCATTGTCTAAATTGGGAATTTTTCGCTCCATTCGGGCGGATTCGCGCAGATCCCGACCCCATGGAGAAAATGGACATCTCTACCTCCGTATCTTATTTTATTAAATTATTTTGTTTAGATAGAATCTCTAATTTCAAAGGTAAAAAACTACATGTCAATTATTCACGTGTGACATTACTTCTTCGGTGTCTCCGGTATCTGACCTGGAAAGGGCGTTACCCTTGTTTCAAAATTAAAAAAAAAAAAAAAAAAAACTACATGTCAATTATAGTCAAGCAATGCTCTTACTAACTCTCATAACTCATTCACGATTTATAATTTTCATGTACTTCAATCTTGTAAGCTTTATCTTGACTAAATTTTTAAAAAAACGGATAATAGAGCACGAATATAATTTTAAAATTTTAATACAAACTATAATGACTAAATTTAGATGGATTGAACGTAGATGTACTAAAATGACTCTTACTTGCAAATTTGTTGGCTTAAAACAAAAAGATAAGAAATAAAACTTAAATTTATTTAACATATAGTTTATCCTATATAATCAAAGTTTGATTTTTTCTGACCCCAAGTTGTAATCTCTCAACGGTATTAATGTATATTCATTGACCATGAATTCGAATCTCCTACTTTCAATTATTGTAATCTTAAAAAATAATAATAAAAAAAATCGTAATCTCTCTCTTGAAATCGCCAAAGTCGTAATCGATTGATGTAAAACAAAAAAATTAAATTAAAAAAGAAAGAAAATGGCAAAACATAACCCTGTCTGTTTCCTTCTGAAAATAAAACAAATTTTTGCCCTCTTCATAAAATTGAACAATTCCAAACCATATTAAATAATATTTTCATGTATTCTGAGGGTACATTTTGGCAAATAACAAAAAAAAAAAAAGTTGTGACCGTGTTGAACAAAGACTCAAGAAATTAAAAATTAAAAAGTCCAAAGTCAAATTATATTTTTTTTAAAAGATTTTTTTTTTTTTTTTTTTTTTTAGGTTACTACAATCGGGATGGGAGAATCGAACCCAAGACCTCTAGCCATTGGACTTACGCTAATGCCACTTAACTACTGCTCTTGTTGGCATATTTTTTTAAAAGATAACTAGCATATTTGAGGGTCGGGAGGCGGGAATATCTAAGTTGAGGATAAATATCAAACTAATGTTAGTCATATTAGATAATGAACCATACATTTTAGTTAAAGAGAGAAAATATTTAACATTACCAAGTAAAGATGTATAATTTTGGCTTACAAAAACAATTTCAATATATATCAAGAAAGCAAACCTGTATTTTAATAAGTGTTATGTATATATTAGGACACTAATAGGGTATAGCATAATTTGAACATAGTTGATGATGCATATTAATTACTGCAGCTAAATTAGCCCGCTTTGATTTTTAATAAGTATTATAAACAATTTTTATTACTTTATTATTGTTTAAGTGTGGATACAAAATACAAAAAGTTAATAATGGTATTTTATAAAGTAAATAAAGTTTCCCGATTAAATCAAAAGTTTAAAAAATTCACGGATATGATTGAAAAAATTAAAAGCTTAAAAATGTAATGATAATTGAACTTACAATTAAATATGGTAAAGTCAGGTAAAGGAAATGGTAGTTGAAATATTATTTTTACAAAATAATTATAAAATAGTTAAATTTTAAAATATTTATATCTATAGTTATCGATACACTTTAATATGATATTATAAATATTCATTAATATACTATTATATATTTTAAATACTGTTAAAGACTATATTTACTAATATTTTTAAATTAATTATTTTTGTGATTATTTTTTAGATTGCACCAGTATGGTAATTTTTCCAACTGTGTATATTTTATAAGATTAATTGAGATTATTAATACACTTTAATGCCTCTCTTTCAACCCACTTTCCCCTCTCTCCCTACCATTTTCATCATTCTTTTTCCACAGCCATTTATTATATTCCTTCCATGGTCCTTTCATCTCTATTGGATTTCTCTCATCCTTAACCTTGTTTTTATTTTTATTTTTTGAGAATATTCTTAACCTAAATTTAAAATTTTTAAAAATAATAAATAAATAAATAAATAATCTCTCTTTTCTTTTGTTGGACTTTTAAACATAAAACTCTTCTGGCTTTTGTTGGCTTCTCTTTCTTTCTGCAAATTTCCCATCTGGGTTTGTTATAGAGATTCCTTTCTCTGAGACCCTTTTCTATATGCTTACTGATTTGTAACAAAGCAATTATCTTAATTTTTTTTTTTTTTTTACTGTTCTTGTGAAATAATTAGGTATTTAAGTCAAAGTTTCTTGGAATTTTCTTTTCTACTCTTGAACCGCATATTTAAATAAAGAGAGAAAAAAAAAAAAGAAGAGATATTGTGATATGGGAAAGCATGGACCTTGCTGTCACTGTGGAGTTACAAGTGAGTTTTTGTTCCTCCATTTTTGTGTATTTGTTTTGCTTTTTTGTTCAGTTTTTCGTTTGGTTTCTCTGCATTTCTTATAAAAGATGTTGGTTTGATTTTCAGCTTGGTTTCTAAAAACTTTTGTTCTGCCAATGCTCTTGATTGTTTGAATGTGTAAATTCATCATTGGGTTTGTGAATTAGGAGAAAATTTTACAATTAAAACAAAACTCAATCTAAGATATATATTGCTCTCTGAATTATTGTGTTTGGTATCTGATGTAGTTCTTGTTGGTTCTTGAGTTGATTGAAGCATTCCAGTTCTAGGATTCTGGTTTTACTGAAAATCAAATGACTAATGCTTGTGGGAAAATCAGTTTCAATCCTAATCTTTATGGACATATAATCAGCCTGATACTGAAGGAGAAGATTCTACCTTTTTGAAGTCAAATGAATAATTCAAAACAATGATTCATTTGGGTTTTGCTATGTGTCTATGGTTAATTTATTTGATGGAATTACTGAAGTAAGAAATCAGTTAATACAACTCAAGTTGTTAAAAGGCTTCTCATATTGTTTTATCCTCATCTTCATTATCCAATTTACTGAAGCATTGCTTGTATTTCTTTTTTTTTTTTTATGGTGACTTGGGAACTTGGAGCTTTTCTCCTCTAAACCCGGAGCACCGTTGGTCCATTCCTAGACTGTGGCAGCGGAATACATAGTAGGATTGAAAGCGAAATTTGGGGTTGTCTGGGAAATTAATTTTCACAACCCTTTAAATTTGAGACCTTGAAGGGAGCATACCCCCAAAGTCTAGGTGCTCAACCACTATTGTCGCCCATAGGGGACAAACTTGTATTTGTTTCTTAGTAATTGCTAACAAGTACAAGTTTTTCCTTGAGTTCAACATAACTTTCTCGGTGGCTGGACTTGGACCTATATTTTCTAACTTGAGTATTTTATAAATAAAACTTCCATGACTTAGATCCTCCATGAGATAAGAAAGACAACCCTGAGCAGATCTCTATATCAGTATGATATTGTTCATTTTGGACAAAAGTCTTCATGGCCTTGTTATTGCTTTTACCCAAAATGTCTTGTATTAATAGAGATGGTTGTCATCACTTATATACTCATGATCTTTCTCTTAACTAACTAATGTGGGACAAGTTTGTTTGTATCCCAACACCATGTTCGTTTCTACTTGGAAAATGTTTGAGATTTTCTCAAGTGTCATCCATGAATTGCACACTGCTATGCTTTACCTCATGTGTATAATTTGTTTGCAACTGCTCAATGCTTACTGAGAATGCAATGAATCTAGTGGCAACATTTTGTTCTTACCATTTTTATTCATTGTCCTACCACAAACATACAGTTGGGTCACTCTTGTTCTTTGCTTTGTTGTATGGAAGATCCTACAGTTACATTGATCGTTAGTTTAGGTAATTTAATGATTATTACATTATGAATCTTCTGTACCTGCCATCAATCTTAATGTCTGAGTATCTAATGTCCAAATGCTGGAACAGGCACTCCTCTTTGGCGTAATGGGCCTCCCAACAAGCCGGTACTATGCAATGCCTGCGGATCCCGATGGAGGACAAAGGGAACACTTACAAACTATATGCCTTTCCACGCTCGGGCCGATCCTGATGAATATGAAGATCACAGGGTTTCCAAGGTGAAGAGCAGTTCAATAAATACAAACAAAGAAGTGAAACTGCTAAAAAGAAAGCTGCAACAAGCAGATGAATCAATTGGGTGGACGGTTCCTTATCAAAGTCAAGGTTACTATAGAGTAGTGGATGAAGACACGAGCAACAGATCCAGTTCCGGGTCGGTCATATCGAATCCTGAGAGCTGTGCCCATTTCATCAGTGTGGATGCAGGTGATTTGATAGGTAAACACTGAAATCAACTCTTGATGATTAGTAGAGTTTCTTAGAAACCTTTCACTGGAAATCTTCTTTCTAATTATTATAGTTTTCCTAAACATTATTGCATCATTGTTTTTGTCAATTTAATTAACAACAATCTTTTGTTTCAATCTGATCCTGATTGGTAAGCAGATAGTAACATGTAGGAAGCAAAAGTTAGAAAAAATCTGCTATGTTCTGATAAGATCCGAATTACGTGAGTTGTATTACGATATCAAGAAAATGGAAATACAAGATAACCCTAGGTGAAAGGCACCTAGAACCCAAGCCCAAGCCCTAAACCATCCCCACACACTTTTCCATCCCTCTCTCAAATCCCCTACCTCTTATTTATAACCATATTATCCAACAAACTTTCTAACTAATTGTCCAAATGCCCTTATAGTTTTCTTAATTGCTCTTAGGCCCCAAACCTATCATGTTCCTTCTCAACAATGATATTGGTAGTCAAAAAAGGAGAACTTGAACCCTTTAATGGAAAAGAGCATCTACTGTCAAATCAGGCATGTAATATGATATAACTGAACTCCATGAATTGTTTCTTTTGGCTGTTGGAGAAGGGATTTGGGAAAGGCTTTTATAACCCAACATCAAAGGAGAACTCAGTATTGGTTGAGTGTAGCTTATAAAGTAACATAAATTTCTTTTCCAACGATCACATTATGGTCCCCGAGGACTGCCGAGCGGTTGAGGGCAAGGACTTTAAGACACGCTTCCTTCAAAGATTCCTGGTTCAAGGCTGCTGAAAAGGGTTTCTAGAATACCTTTCGAAGTATCCCGGTGCCACAGCCTAGGGACGGGCCAGTGGTGCCCTGGGTATAGGGGAGCGAAGCTCCGATTTCCCGGTTTTCAAAAAAAGGATCACATTATGAAATATACTTGATTCATTTTGGTTCAATACTAAAAGTTTTTCATAACAACTTAACTCTCCAATGTAACTCTCTCCGGTTGTTTTTATCCATGTGACTTCGTTTCGCTTCTAATTGAGTTAGAACGGGCGATTTTCTTCTATTATGCATGTTTGTAAACAATCTATGTAATTCTGACTATAATCTTCCACCATTTGGTCATCTTAAGGTCCAGCTCAGTCAATAGTGTTGGAGACCATGGTGCCTTCTAGGAAGAGGACCCGTGTGAATCATTCAAAGCAATCCCCAGTTGAAAAACTAACTAAAGATCTATACAATATTTTACATGAGCAGAGATCTTCCTATTTCTTCGAAGCTTACGAGGACGATCTGCTTTTCGAGAGTGAAAAACCTATGGTCTCTGTTGAGATAGGTCATGGAAGCATTCTCATTAGACATCCAAGCTCGATAGCTCGAGACGAAGAATCTGTTTTAGTTGATAACAAGCAGTACTTGGAAAGATGATGAATTCTTCTGGATCAGGGGTACAACATGAACAAATTAAAAGTTCCTTTCTACTTTACAAAGTTGAAATTCCCCCTACTTGTTATGCTAGAGCTGTTAACAAGAAGAATTACTGTTGATTGATATAATTAAATTTACTCAAATCCATTAACTTAAGTTTTTGAGATGATTGATAATTTAATATAATTCAACAAATACTTATCCTAAATAGGTGTTTAAAGGGTTTGTCTCCTAAATAGATATTCAAAGGTTGTTGTAAGGTATCCAGATACCTTACTAGTCCAGAAATCACAGAACAATACCAAACACAGTTGAAAAGGCAATAACAACGGAAATCTAAATATATATTCGATATAATATTCAGAATCCGATTATTATTCCGTCACAACCAAACAATGATAACAAGATGAAAGATAAAAGAAAATGATAGCTAACCGGTGATGTTCGAGAGCCATCGGTACCTCTCCTCCAAGTCCTATGACTTAGCCTTCACAAAATCATACCTAATTTCTACCATCCTTACCACCCCTATTTATAACCCACTACTATTTAACTAATGCCCCAAAATACCCCTTAGATAACTTAATAACCCACGCAGTCCATATTAGATTCTAGAAGTCAATAAGAGCATAGCTCAACTGGCATAACGTGTGTACTTATGATTAAAAGTTATGAGCTTGAATCATCAATCTTTAATTGTTGTTGAACTTAAAAAAAAATAACTTATCGAATATTTACTTGGGTATAATAGTGTTATGAAACTATTGTAATTTCATGCTGACAACACTGCAGACATCAAGAACAGTCATTATTCTTTTTCTCATGAAATTGCAGGGACGACTCTCATCACGAAAGCTTACAAATTCTTGGAAGCAAGAACTTGCCCTTATGTGATGTAGATATATATATATATATATATGTATGTATATATATATGTATGTATATGTATATGTATATGTAAATAGCATCTTTTAGCTTCTTGCTTGATTCCATCATTGTAGTAATATGTCACTCTTGTTTTTGTTAATAGCCTTTACTTGATTGCTTATACTGAAAAATGGTAAGAATCTAGATTCTACCACAAAGGTTCTATTTCATTATTGTTGAAACATTTCTAAGACCTTCTCTTTTATTTGTTATGTTCTTAGGTTGTAAATTCAACACAAGAGGTCAAATTTAGAGTTAATTCAATGTTGTTTAAAAAATTGCATATAACATAAACTAAATTTACCAACATTCATTCAAGAAATATAAAGAACAATGACGCCAAGGATTTAAAGTGGTTCGGCAAGCCTAATCCACTCGCAAAGGGCTTTAAGTCTTTGCTAGAACAATTTTATTAGAGTTCAAATATATATGAACAATCATACATAAACAAAGAAATACAAATTTATTCCATGAGATTTACATAAAAGAGAAACAAGCAAATAATCAAAGAATTAGAATAATACAACCTTAAAAGATGAGAAGATGAATCAAGAAAGAGTTTAAATCCAAAGATTCAAACCTTTCTTCTATCTTGTGCACAATGCTTCAAGAATCTTCAATGAGATTTTCCAAGAACAGCCACCAAGAATAAAATTCAAATCAATAACCACCCTAAAGATGTCGGAATCTTCACGAAGGAGTTTGGAATGCGCGCCAACTATAGTCGAAAATGCACTAGTGGTGTCGCCAAGTTAGAGGCGTAATGGCGAAAGAAAGAATCGAGAAATGGGCAAAGGAAACGAACAAGATTTGTGCGCCAAATGGGTAAAACCATTTTCTCTCTCTAATTAAATCTCACCAATAAAAAATCTCTAATTTGCTTTCTCTCTAATTTTACCCATAAATGGTAAATGTAAATGACATTTTAAATCCCTCATTTTGCTACATGACATATATGGGTATTTATAATGAATAAAAGGCAACAAATGAAATTGGGTTTACTAGATCAAATCTAACTTAAAACCACTATAACTTCTTATGATTATTCAATTAATAGTCTATTAATATAAACTTTGACTATAAAACAATTTAGCCTAAAATATAAAATTGGCTAAAATTAAGCAATGAATTTAATTGTTTTTATTTAATTCAATTAGTAATAAATATAGGTTTAAAATAGTCACAATAAAGTTTTTATTTAAACAAATTACTAATTTATCATTATTATTTAATATTGAAACCAAATATCACAATTATCAACTTTTTTTTAATATTCGTGAATGTTTGGACCAACTTATGCACGTGATTATTCTTACGAAGTGATTGTTAGACCCTATTACATCTGGTTAACAAGAAAACTTGTCATAAATTAATTTCTAGATAGTTGGCCACCATAAATTGATCTTGTTACCTCTTAATTTTCTAATCCTCTCCACGCTAGACCAACCTATAATGATTTTATTTGACGATAAACTAAGCTTATGGTGCCTTTAATATTTTTGGTAGTGAGTGAATTTCTCTAATATATTCATTCCCATTCATGGTCTTAAGAATTCTGATAACTATTTATGTATCTGCTGCTTGTTAGATAAGCCTCGAGCATTTTGTTCTTAGTGCAAATATACTTTTTTTTACAAAGAAACTTTTATAAACCTAAGAAATAAAACCATTACAATCTTTCGGGAGAGAACCCCCCAAAACAATGAATCCCAATAAGTTTAAATAATAGATCTGCAACGACCTATTACAATGGAGAAGTTTGGTTTTGAGTCTTTCATGTTTGGATGACGAGTTAGTTTGAGAAGTTGTTTTGATTAGTTAAAAATTGAAAGTTGTACTAAAAAACTCGTTTGAATATGATTTTTTTGTAGAGAAGTTAAAGACAATAGTTTGTTTGGATGTGAATTTAAAATCAATGGTTATTTTGAGTAGTTAAACAAATAATAATTAAAAATAAATTGGGTTATAAATGAGTTATTTTGAGGAGTTAGAAATGAATGATTAGAAATGAGTGGATAAAAATGAAGAGTTATTATGAATAGTTATAAATGAATTATTAGAAATGAGTGGTTAGAAATGAGGGGTTATTCTAAATAGTAAAAATAAAAAGTTATTTTGAGTAGTTACAAAAACTTTTTTTAATGTAGTTTTTTTAGGAGTAGTTAGTAAATACTAATTTTAAATCCTCCATAAATTCGATAAACAAACACCCCGTTAGACATTACAATCTTGGGGTGCTTGTGAAATAATTAGCAACTAAAGAACAACATAGATAACGAAGTATATACCATAGGTTGGAACTTCCCTAATCCTAATTACTAAGTCGTATATCATATAACTAGAGCTTTACTCTTTTTAGAAACCTTAAAATAGTTGAGAAACAACAATACTAATCATTTTTAGCTTGGAAACTTTGTTTGCAATTTTCATGTTTCATATGTATGAAATAATATCTATTCAGCTTGGAACCACCAACCTCGTCGCAATTTAATGGATTTGAAGATATTAGAGGAGAAAATTGTAGAAGGTTACTTGTTATTTCTCATTACCCATTGATGGGCTATTTATACAAGTGTAGAAATAACCACCTCCAGCTGTGAATAAGCAGTAAATAACCTATCAACTAAAACTGTTACTTACAACAATAATGAAGAACTAACTAAACTAATTTAGTTTTATTATCTTCAATATTCCCCCTCAAAATGGATTGTGTATATCCATAGTTCCCATATTGGATATCAATGGAAATAAAATTCGAGCTAGTAAGGCTTTTGTGAATACATCAGCCAACTGATGAGTTGTTCATACTGGTAGTAGCTTTAGGAAACCCGTCTACAGCTTATCTCGAATAAAGTGACAGTCTAGTTCGATGTGTTTGGTTCGCTCATGAAACGTTGGATTTGAAGCTATGTGAACAGCAGCCTGGTTATCACGGAACAATAATGGTTGTGATGTTTCAATCTTCAAATCCTTGAGTAAAGACACTAACGACACTAATTCACAAGTTGTTAGTGTCATTGCTATGTACTCTACTTTTGCTGATGAACGAGAAATGCCTGTTTGTTTCTTTTCTTTCAATGATATTAATGATTCACCTAGGAATACACAATAGCCTGTGGTAGATCGCCTTGTATCAAGGCATGATCCCCAATCGGAATCATAAAAGGTTTTCAACTGAAAGGAGTTTGAGCCTTTTAAAAGGATACCCTGTCCTGGAGCATTCTTCAAGTAGGGAATCGGTGTAACACTGTAGCAAGGTGGGCTTTACTTGGCTTGGAGACGTATTGACTTAACTTATTTACAGAATAAGTGATATCCAGTTTGGAAATTATTAAGTAAAGAAGTTTTCCAATGAGTGCTCTGTACTTTGTGGCGTCAAGTAATAGATCATCATCGTCATTTTTCAATTTTAATAAAGGATCCATTGGTAGAACTTTAAGTTTGCATCCTAATAGTCCAGTTTTTTCCAGTAACTAGAGTGTGTACAGCCTTTGTGACAAATAAATCCCATGGGAGGACCTGGTAAGTTTAAGTCCTAGGAAGTATTTCAGGTTGTCGAGATCTTGAACATATCATGTAGAAGTTGTTTGAGCTGATCAATATTTGGTGTACTAGCCCTCGTGATGATAATATCATCAACGTACACAAGAAGAGCAATGAAATCTGGTACAGAGCCTTTTATGAATAAAGATTAATTAGCTTTTGATTGTTGGAATCTAAGATAAATCAAGCCATCAGAAAATTTTGAAAACCAGTTTGAGACCGTATATAGACTTGTGTAATCTGCAAACAAGCTTGTCATTGAGTATGGAGGATGTGTGAAGAGAAGTATATCCTAAAGGAAGATCCATGTAGACTTCTTCCAATAAATCCCCATGTAAAAAGGCATTGTTGACATTTAATTGAAGAAGGGGCCATCCGTTTGAATTTAATATGGTAAGTAGCACACAGACTGTTACAAGCTTAGCCACAGAAGATGATGTTTCAAAGAAATTAAGGTCTTCCTGTTGTGTATATACTTTCAATACAAAGCGAGCTTTATAGCGCTTAATACTGCCATCAGCCTTGTGTTTGATCTTGTAGATCCATTTACAACCAATTGAGTGTTTAAAAAGTGGAAGAGGAACCACATACCATGTCTTGTTAACTTCTATAGCCTGTATTTCAGAAGCCATTGCCTGTTGCCAGTGGTCATGTGGAAGGGTTTAATGGTAGGTTTTTGGTTCAAAATGGGTGGCTATATTGATGGCGAATGTTCTGTAGGATGGAGAGAGCCGTTTGTAATCTAGAAATTTGTGTATGGGGTAGCGGGTAGGGAATGTAGATGTGGGTGATTGATCAACAATGTTACAATGGTATTGCTGTAAGTATGTTAGTGTTTTGTGAGGTCATGTAGAATGATAAGGAATAGGCTTAGATGGTGTATTTGTGTGGACCAAGTCATCACTAAAGGAGCACTCAACAGGCAGATTTGTGGGGGGGGGGGGGGGGGGGAAAGTTTTTTCAACCAACGAGATTAGGATGGTCATTGGTGTGTATATATGCATCATCTGATGGAGTTGTAGTAGGGAGGGTAGAAATAGCCTCGGGTTCATTAGGAAAGACAGGTACCTTAGTTTCTGAGGGAGGATATGTAGATGATTGAGTAGCAGAGACCCCTATGTTGGGGATAGATGGCATAATAGCCGAATCCAAGTAACTACTATGGGATATATCAACACATCAAGGAAGAACCAGGTGTGGAAACGGGTCACTCTCTATAGGAAGAGAAGATTCTTTGAAAGGAAATACAGCTTTGTGAAAGATCACGTCTCTAGAAATAAAAACATTTCATGTTGACAGGTCATAGAGTTTATATACTTTCATTCCAGGGGGATAGCCAACTAGCATAGCTTTGGTGGCACGAGGAGCAAATTTATTGCGATTATGAGGGAGAGTGGATGCATAGCAAAGGCATCCAAAGACTCGAATTGAGAGATGATCTAAAGAAGTACCATACAACAAGGCATAAGGAGAATTCCACTTTAATAACTAAGAAGAAGTACGGCTGATTATATAAGCTGTTGTTAGTATACACTCAGACCAAGGGGATATAGGGAATTGGGCTTAAAATAGAAGAGCTCGTGCTACATTGAGAAGATGATGATGCTTCCCTTTTACTACAAAGTTCTGCTCAAGCCGTGGAACACAAGAGAATTGATATTGAACATCTTTCTCAGTAAAAAACTTGGTAAAGGATAACTCATAAGCGTTGTCTAATCGAAAAACCTTGATATTCTTATTTAACTGAGAGTTGAAAGAATACATGCACAATATGAAGGACATCAGACTTATGTTTTAACATATATATTCAAGTAAATCTGGTGCAATCATCAACCAATGTTAGAAAAAAAAATTATATCCAGTAAGAGACACAGTGCTAAATGGTCCCCAAATGTCAGCATGTATTAGATCAAATGGATTACTAGTAAGATTGTTGTTTGAAATAAAAGATAGACGTCTCTGTTTTTCCAATGGACAAACAGTACAAGGATGTAAAGTATTATTTGTAAAGGAATCAACATGTAATAAGTGTTTGATATGATGTAAGCAAGAGGGAGGAGCATGACCCATACTAGCATGTCAAAGATCGGTTGTCGATGACTTCACAGCTACAACAACAGTAATCACAGGTGAAGTATCCAAAATGTATAGTTCATTGCACAAACTACCCTTGTCAATCATCCTCAAAGTGGATGTGTCCTAGATAAAATAAGTATTTGCAGAAAAACCAACATATTTAGATTTATCTGTAATAATGGCACTAATGGAAAGCAGGTTGTAACAGAACTCAGGAATGTAAAATACTTGATGCAGAACAATAGAGCTAAGCAATGTAACAATACCAGCAAGTGTGACATTAATACGATTACCATTAAGAAGAACCACAATGGTACTAACAGGTTTAAGAAAAGAGAATAAAGACTTATCATAGCATATATGAGTAGATGCGCCTGAATCAATAATCCATGATGAAGAGTATGGTAAAGCAGACTAAACAAAACTAAGGACATAGCTATCGGTACCTTCTAGATGCTATGAGGTATTTTTCGAATCTTATGAGACGTTTAAACGAGTTCGTAGCATAGCCAAGATGTTGTGGCATTAAGATAGTGCCTCATTTGTAGATAACATCTCTGATCCAGATGATTCAACATCAACATTATTTACCGAGGATTGGGTTGGTCTTTGAGAATTCTGATAGATCTGAGAATTTCGAGGATGATACCTAGGTGGATACCCGTGTAGTTGTAGCATCTGTCGACTGTATGTCCAACATTATTGCAGTGGGTACAGTGGGGACGCCGGTAGCGAGGAGCATTTGTGCTACTCTTTGCAACCACAGGGACAGAGCAGGGGGATGAGCCAAGATTGGAAGTTCTCTTTGCTGCTCTTCTTGAGCAATGAGGGAGAAGGCAGTGTTGATTGTAGGAAGTGGATTCATGAGTAGAATTTGAGAACGAGCGTGCCCAAATGAATCGTTGAGACCCATGTGGAAATACATAGGAAATGTACTCTGAATAAATGCCTCCAACTTCTTGTGACCTCCATAGGAACATAAACGACAAGTGCAATCTAGTTGATAGGTCACATACTCATCCCATAAACTCTTCAAGGCCAAAAAATACAATGTCACTAGCTGTTGATCTTGTTTCAAAAGAGCAAGATCGCGTTTCAATTGGAAAATATGAGTGTCGTTCTTACGTTGAAATTGATGTTTAAGATCGTCCCAAACTTCTACTGCAGAATCTGATAACAGGATGCCAGCCGAGATGGCCTTGGAGACAGAATTCAAGATCCAGGCCATGACGATATTATTGTTATGAATCCATGAAGCAAGAAGATGATCATTGGTTTTAGGTAACGTACCCTCGATGAATCCAAGTTTATTGCGAATTGATAGAGCAAGGCGCATTGATTGGCTCCAAGAAACGTAGTTATCAGCAGATAGAGGTTCCAAAACAAGAACAAGATTAGATGTATCATTGTGGTGAAGAGCATACGGATTCTGATGTAGATCAGGTTGGATTTGAGCTTCGATCGGAGACGAATTGGATGCCATTTGAGATTTGATTGGTGCTTCAGATGTAGAACTCATAGCAAGAATTTGAGTCGCCATTTAGGAGAAATTGTAAATCAGAGAAAAACGCAATTTCGAAGGGGAAAGGCGAAGGAAAGGGAAATTAGAATCAGAGAAAGATGAATGAAGAGAAAGCACGTAGAGAGAGACAGTGATATGAATCAGAATGTGAACCAGCATTGTTCATTCAAGCTACTTAAAGGAAGCTTCATTTGACTTGCGGATGGTTACAAAACCTTGAAAAATGGTTACAAAACATTCAATTTTCAGATTTATGGTCATTTACATTTAATTTCAGTTTTAAACATTTCATTTATGTGTTTTTAGGTTACATTTGTATTAGTGATTGTTATAGCATTTTAAGCACTTGTGAGTTACAACCTTTAAGATGACAATAAGTTACTTTTATGGGGTTTATTGGAGGCTATAAATAGCCAAGCTTATGTGTTGTAAAGGGAAAAGTTGAAGTTGAATGAAATCTCATATTTGAGTGTAAGCATTATGCTTGTTTTGTATTCTTGTGTTTAGAATACA
>JBBMKA010056312.1:0-18271 GCA_037833695.1 Sechiopsis laciniata
AAAGATACTTTGTGAATTATTTATAATTTTTTATTCATTTAAATTTGATTTATTATAAAAATTAAGAATTGTTTTTTATAACCCTCCTTTTAATAACCTACACCCCAAACGTCGTTTATTATAATCCCTCTTATAATAACAGGTGCTCCAAACACCGTTTATCATAACTCCTCTTATGATAACCTGCACCTCAAACACCGTTTATTATAACCTACCGTATATAATAACCCATTGTCTACAATAACATAACCGGTGCCCCAAACACACCCATTGTCTACAATAATATTTACTCATCTTTTTCTATAAGGAAAAGTTGATTTTCATACTTTTTGGGAGATAAAATATCCATCCTATCAAATTTAGAGTTTCTTTTTTTTTTTGAAAGCTTGAGTTAAATTTCAATCTAACCTATAATTTTGGTTTCTTTTAATGGTATTACCTAATCTATTGGTTGGAGAAGCTAACCATCAATTTCTTATCAAAATAAACATGATTTTTTAAATCCTAATTGCCGAACTCCCATCATTTTTTCTTTGCAAACTTGTGTGTACTAAAATGAAATTATAATTTAAATTTGGACAAGGCTGTCACTCTCTGCCTATTGCCAATTCCACACATTCCTTTAATAAATAAATAAATAATAATAATAATCTCTACGTTTTATGAATTACATTTTAATAATGTTCAAATTTATGTCAAATAACCATTTATTAATATTAAAATGTAAATCTAGCATAGTTATGTTGACGACTATGTTATGTCAAAAACTAAAATTAGATATTATTAAAATGTCAGAAAAGAAATTATTTTATTTTAAAATTTATATATCAAATAAAAAATATACTGAAAATCAATGTTGGGAATACAAATAAAGTAGTAATTTTACATTGGTTAAAAAAGTGATAGATCATGAATTTATAATGGAGGACAAATATCGATATGCCATGAAATCAAAAGCAAAGCCATGAAAACTTATGTTCAAAGTGGACAATATCATACCAATGTGAAAATCGGAGCAAGTTTGTCGCTCTTTAACAATTGAGACATTAAAAAATTATTTTCCCAAAAAAAAAAAACTCATCTCAATAATAAAACCAAACCAAGCTAAACTAAACCAATCTTTCATTTCCTTTAAAACCGCCATTGCCAAATCTTCTTCTCCATTTTTTCTCTCTCTTGTTTACATTAAATCCATCGACCCTTTTGAATTTTGGTTGTAATATCCATAGTTTTATGAAATGGAGGAATTCACGTAGCCAAAGCATGAGGTTGGGCCAGAGCTCTGTTTCAAATGAACAAGAAACCAAAGGATTTTGGTTGCAGATTTTGTGGCCAAAGTTCAAGAAAGAGAAGCAAAAAATGTTTAATTCTTATAATTCAAATGCTTTATGAGTTGAATTTTGATCATGGAATTGGCTGCTCTGAACCTCATAATCTCTGCAGCTCTTTTTCTTCTCTTTTTGCTGATCCATCTATTGTTTCCAAGAACTTGAGATTGTTCGATTGATGTTCTTGTGTAATTTTTGTGACCGTTTTTTGAAATTCCAATGGCTCTGTTTTTGCTTTGGAGTTTTGATTGTGTGTTTGTTTCAATGAGACTGTTTCATATCAGTTTATGTTTCTTTTTTCCAAGGAAGAAGAAGAGATTGTAGCAAAATTTTGAATGTTTTCAAAGTTTCTTCATTGTTTTTTTTTTTTTTTTGAGAAATTGTTTTTTCATTGCTTTAGCTGAAAATAAGGTGAGATTCTTGTGCAAGTGACCATGAGGTTTGAGGTTCGAATCAACATGCATAATATTTTGATATCTTACTTTACACTTCGATTTATTTTCATCATACATTTCAAACGTCCAACTTTAACCTCTAAACTTTTAAATGTTAAAGCTTTGGGGTAAAATGTTTTCTTATACAAAATTAATCTTAATTTTCATATAAAACCTATATATAATTTCTCTTTATATTGAGAATGAAGAACAAAAATATGAAGATTATTAGGTCTTGTGTTGTGTGGGTTGATCAGTTTTACAGGTCTTTATAATCTGAAGTGGAGAAAGAGCATTTTAAAAGACAATGATTTCTTGGTTATGAAATATTCAAGAAATTGATTTCATACAAGTTACATAACAATCAAAACCCTCTGGTTTGAACTGCATCTACAAACAATTGAAGGCCAAAACAAACAGATTTAGATTGATTAAGGTTGTGATATATGGAGAATACAATTTTAAGATTCAGCAATGATCAGATCAAACCTCAAAAAGATTCTAAAAGATCCCATTACAGCTTGACAAGTAACATGATGTTCTTCTATTAGTAGGGATACCCCCTTTAAACCTTACGACGCGCATGGTGGACGTTCGTGTTTTGCGTAGGCTTCTTTGATTGGTTCCTGCACGTGATCGGGAAACTTAAGTAATACATCCATAGGTGAGAAAGAATTGATTTTAAATCGTAGTGGATTCTATCTATAATGATCATTTATTTAAGAATTAATTTCCTACAGTTTGGTTAAACCAAATATTGTAGGGTCAGACAATTTGACTCGTGAGAATAGTCGAGGTGCGGAGTAAACTAACTCAGATACACAATATCAAAAAAAAAAAAAAAAAAAAAAATCAAGCTGCAGTTGGATTAACATAAAACTGAGTATAATACTGACCAGAAAATGGCAGAGAATATTTTAACCAGCAGAATAAACGAAAGAGTCAAAAGAGCAGAAGCCTGCAGCGCGTTGTAATTGGAATGCAATATTAGAAAGATCAAAGGGTATGGCAGAAATATTTGAAAAAAAAGGAAAAAAAAAAAAAAAAAGAAAGAAAGAAAGAAGAAACTTGTTAACGTTGAGCAACTTAAAATGCATACCGCAAAGTGCGTAAACGATTCCAACTCTTCAGTTGTGAGGCGCCTGGTAAATTCGTCATTATTATTATTAAGACTTTCTTTAACAGCACCTTGAACCTTAAAAAAAAATAAAAAAAATAAATAATAGCTCAATTTAAAAATAATTGTTATTTCATATCAAGAAAAAGATAAATATGGTTCTGAGAAATTTAAAAATACATGCTATACATATATTGGCCAGTCTAATCTAGTATTATTAAGGGGGGAGATTGTGATTTACTAAAAATACATATGAAATATCTTCTCTAATCAACGTGGCCAGACAATTGCAATTGCATTTGTTCAAAAATTAGATCCAATATTATTTCATCGATACAGTCATATTGTTCGAGAGAGTATACCCGATGTGTTATAGAAATAAATCAATAGTATAAGAGAATTTACCATCAATATCACATTCTAACTTTTGTATTATATTTGCAAGCACAATTTTTAAAAGAATTCATCTATAGTACATGATTTCTATCGGTAGTAAAACTCAACTAGTGATAGACTGAGTCTATCACTGATTGAATTCTATCAGTGATAAAACTAATCAGCGATAGAACTCTATCACTCATTGAATTCTACGGTGATAAAATTCAATTTAAATTTTCTGCTATAAATGAATTAATTTTAATTTTGTGCCGTAGATGCAAATCCTTTGCTCTTTTTATTATAGATGCAAAATTCTCATAGTATAATGTTTGGCTAGATGATAGAATGGAAGGGAAGGTAAATGTCTAGAAAATATGAGCAGGTCTTTTATTCCACATCGGGTCCTTTTTTATATTTTTACAATCGAGAAATCGGAGCAAGCTCCGCTATACCAGGGTATCCGTGTCCACCCCAAGGCCTTCTAGTGAAACCAAAAGTTTTTAATTGTAAGCTCGCCGGTCAAATCTGAAACTTCCAAGCCAGTACTAATAGGCCGCTTGAGAACATATCAGATTCATTTTGTAGTTCTAACCAATCAAACAAATTATAAAATTATAGTCGCGCATAGAATCCAGTCGCACGCCCCTTGATTTGTTTTTTTTTTTTTTTTTTAAGTTTTACCGTCCCTAAGCGAAACATTCTTTACATTTAAATTCTCTACACTTAGGAGTTCTTTTTAGAGAATTTACCCCAACAGCATATTCTACCTCTTGTATTATATTTGTAGTACAATTTCTAAAATAATTTATCTATAACACATGATTTTCTATTGATGACTAGTGATAAAATGAGTGTGATAGAACTCAACCAGTGATAAAACTCTATCACTAATTTAATTTTATAGATTGTAGAACTCAATTTATATTTTGTGCTACAAATAAATTAATTTTAATTTTGTGCTATATGTTTTTTATTAATTAAAAAAATTACAATCCCCAAAACTTGAGAGTTTTTTTTTTTTTTTTTTTTTGAGAAACTTACCGAACTAGTAAAATTTTAAAAATAATTACAAATACGGCCACTTTAAAAAAAAAATTAGCAAGTGTAATAATTGGTATTAATACTTTCTTATAGTATTGGTATTAATGAGTATTTATAATACATAATACTTTTAGAACGTATTAATAATTATAGATACAAATATTTATTTATAATTAGTTTGTAAGAAGAGTCCATTCAATATAATTGTCATTTTACGAATATACGTCTCGCAAACAAAAAATCACGTTTTTTTTTCACTATGTTATTTCAGTAGACTAGGTCTTGAGTTTAAAAAACACTGATAATACTAATAATAACTTTAGTAACTGCGAACAAGAGAGCGGACTAGGAGTGGAAACCCAACAGAGACTTGGGATTTGGAATGGGGAGAAGAGAAGAATAAATTTCAAAATTTTGCGTTAGAATATAAACCAGACAAAAACACAGGCACTTTGAAGTACATAAGCCAGAAAATCAGTTAATCTCAAAAAAAAAAAAAAAAATCATTTCACCAAAGTCTATATATATCCTCTACAATTGGTAAACAAGTGGGGAAGAATGCAGGACGTGTACCTCTCGATGAGCACGAACTAATTCCTCCATAAATGGCTTCAAGGCCACCCTAACCTTTTCTACATAAGGCTTTGTAACACTAGCAACATGATCAATATACGGCTTGCTGAACTTCTTAACTTCCTGTTACCAAAACGAGATAGAGGACAAAACGGTTATTCAGTAATTTTAGAAAATGGTTATCCGATGTGAGATATCCCTATGGGTTGGACTGTTATATTTAACATAATATCAAAGCGCTGGTCTTAAGTTCAAACCCTAGTGGAGTTGTTTCATCCCCACTTAATGGGCATTTTCAAAATTTTCAAGTCCACAATTAAGAGGAGTGTTGGTTGATAGGATTAAATTTACCACAACCCATCAGCTTAAACGTCGTTCTACTTGCTAGAGCTAGTTAGTAGCAGAAGTCTAGCTCAGCATCATTCATTAGTTTATCAATGAAAGTTGCTTGTGTTTCTTATATATGTATAGTTTACTGATGAATTCAGTGTTCGACTATAATAAGACACCGAACTCAAATTTTTACTGAGTTCCACCTTAAGAAAAAGGAAAGAAGAAGATGAAATAGAAAAAATAATAATGATAATAATAGAAGCTGACAAAACAACTGGTTATAAAAAGAAAACTCATTGATAAGAAAACAAAGGATAATAAACTTTTCAGACAGCCAAAGGAAGTTGTTGAAGGGAGGTTGTCCAACACTCCACCCCAAGTATCCTCTAAACCCATGAAAACCATATTATTCCTTTCAAGATAGATTTCCCCAAGGGATTGCAAAGAACCAACTTGCCACAAGAGTTTCCATCTCTACTAGAAAGGAGATGCAATAGAACTCATCCATCATCACTCCAAAATCCCAATTAGGCATCCACAACAACCCAAAATGAGCTCTAAAAGAAGCTGAAACAATTAAAAGATGATCAAATTTATAAAAAGGGGAGGGAAAGAAGAAATCAAGGAATAGATGATGATGAAATCAACACCGGCAAACGTGACTCCGTACCGACGCCTTTCTCTTTGTAGACGGCCCCAGTCAAAGACCCCACCATGGTATGCGCCAATAAGACATGCCCACAAAAAAAGGGTCTATAAAAGGCAGCCCAAAGACGGGCGAGACCAAACTTAAAAAGACAAGAAAGGGCTTCTAACAAATAATTAGCAAGTCCTTAAATGAGCCATGCCAAGTAAAAATTTTGTTTCCTCTTCAAAAACGGTCTTGGTTGAGAGATCGTGCTATGCATTACCTTACACCCATCCTCTATTGACCAAAACTTTAGAAGCAAGCAACCCAGTACAGATTCTTGACAAAACTATTGGGAGAAAATCCTTTGATCTTGCATTTACATTCTTTAGATGAAGACAAATGTAGGTCTTCTTTCATCAAATACCTTATACAGACTTTTGATTAAACTAATAGGCCTAAGGAATTAGAAAACAGTGAGCAGATTTAGTAAATAAGAAGATCAGTGCTTTCTGATAATTACAGAAAGCTTTCTCTAGATTGAGCATCATGGAAGAAAAGAACCTTAAACATATAAGAATGAGAAGCGATAATAGTTTGAGATAGCATGTCAATTTCTAGAAAAAAATAAAAATAATTAAATAATAAAAAATAATTGAGATACCATGTCAATTTCTAGGAGATCAAAGCACAAAAAGTAGAGGATAAAAACTTAAAGCTTACTGCTTTCACTGTTTCGACATGCTCAGCCCCTTTTGCTGCTTGTGCCTCATCCCAAGCCTGCAGCAAATTGGAAACATCAGAGATTTGATTATTTTACTAGAGCATACATTAGCCTAAGAGTAAATATAGGCTTACTAATCTCAATATATAGTGACATATATATAAAGTGAAAAAAACTACCTCAACCCATAAAGATCCCAAAAGGCCAGTGTAAGATACCCAACCTAGGAGTATATTTGTAATAAGGGTATTAGTAAGGGTAGAAAGGTAATATGGTAGAGAGTTAGTTAGTGAAGTTTATAAATAAGAGGAGAGGATTGTAAAAGAAGCCATCGATGTCTTTTGGAGAGTTCTGGCTTGGGTTAACAAACTCGGGTTTCTCTGTAATTTTCATCTGTTCTATCAATATCATTTTGATTCTCTTCTTGTAAGGTTAGAATCCTTACAGCCAGAGGACATAATCTAATGCTAAAACTTAAACCCAAACCAGGAACTCAAAGAACAAAAAGAAGGAATTGTTGTGAGACTATGAAAAATGCCATGTGTAACATTTTTTTTTTTGTCAAAATTATAGTTAGCAGGAAGTAAAGCTTGTATAATAGTACCTTGACCTTCTGAATTACTACATCAATTGCAGGTTTTGCATGCTCATTCCAGTGTGTTGTGATCAAAAACTGCAAAGAGATAAACCTTCGGAATTCAGAGGAAAACAAATTTGGCTATGTGAACAAAATACTAGAGCATTACCTGAAAATGGGCATAATGTGAAGCGAGCCAAGGCGGGAGCCACGCGCCATGGACCTGATGAAAAAATAAAGTTAGTATCAACTTCACAATTGAAACTTTTTTTTTTAATAGAATTTATGAAATATGGGAAAATTTCCAATGGCTCATGGCCTTACAAAAATATTTTCCAATTCGAAATGAAATAAGAAAGACTATAAGAAGACAAAGAAGGCTTTGCCTTGCACCAAAAATACATAGTAGAAAGGGTTTGCCATCCTAGATTATTCACCTTCACAACTGAAACTTTACCTTAAATAACATTCACCAAAAATGAAGTTAGCATCACCTTCACAATTGAAACTTTATCTTAAATAACATTCACTACTCTAGATTATTCAAACACAGTACCTCTGTTAATTCTTTCATTTTTGAAGCAGCCTCAAATTTCGCCTTCCTCGTTTCTTCCTAAAATTTAAAGAAGAAAAAAAAAGAATATATAACAAAACATCACAATCGAAAGTCTAGATTAATAACATTTAGATGCATCGTGAAGTACCTTAGACACTTCAAGAGCCTGTTCAGTTACACGAATTCTAGTTTTCTGTTCCTTAAGAATCTTCTGAAACTGTTGATGTCAAAAACATCTTCCAATATTAGGTATTTCCATAATGTTTAGAAGTTAAGGGTCAAAAAGAATAAAAGCGAGATTATCAGGTTTAACGAAAATAATAAAAAAGAAAACGTAATTGAAACAGAGTAAGACTGCTAGAAACATAAGATTTATCAGAAGTAGCAGGGACAGCAGAAGATTTAAAGAAATTCTTGAACCAAGTCCAAGTTCAAGTGAGAGTGAGATATTATTTTTAAAAAGGAAAGAAATCCTTATGAAATCCAAGGCCTTCATCAATGGACCCATAACTCTGAAAGAAGCTTTTAAAAGAAAACTAAGATCCTAGAAAAAATAACCATTCCAAGATGTTTCAGCAAAAAAAATCTGACTCTACCGAACTGAAGTTTTACACAACTGATTTTATTTCTTACAAACAGACTAGCTGCAATGACAAAGCATCAAAACATAGCAAATACTTTCATACTTAAGAACCCACAAACAAAGGGGATTTTGCATTTATAATAAAAAAATGGCAAAATATTTCCAACTATAGCACAAAATCAAAACTAATTCATTTGCAGTAGGAAATCCACAAGTTGAGTTCTATCACTGGTTGAGTTTTATCATTGATAGAAAATTGAATTCTATCACTGGTTGAGTTCTATCACTGATAGAATTCAATCAGTAGTAGACTCATTCTATTACTGGTTGAGTTCTATCGCTGATAGAACATTATGTGCAATAGATGAATTATTTTAGAAATTATACTGCAAATATAATACAAGAGATAGAATCTGCTGCTGTGGGTAAATTCCCAACAAACAAACAAAAAAATAATCTGAAAGTAAACTTTAAATCTAACAAAAAGAAACCACTACGGGAGAGAGTTTTATAGCATTTAAATGAAACCTACATAGTGTACAATTCTTTATGATAAGCACATCTCATGAGTATGAGTTCAATTCATGAAAACGATCAACCTATAAAACCAGAAATGTAGGAGAAGAAACTAGTGAAATAATTTCTTACATTCTCTGATTTTAAACTGGCTTCATCAGCTTTCTTCTCAGCTTCATTTGCTAGAGTTACCCAAGATTCTTTTTCGCCATTCAGTATATCCAATTGCCTTTTGAGGTCATTGACCTGCAGAAGGGTGGTAAATCATAAAAAATAATGACAGTTATTCTTTTAGAAAAATGGAAACAAAAATTGTCGCTTTTCGTTTCTTGCCTGTCTTTCTAATTCAAGAGCATGTGCATATGCCTTCCCAACCTGCTCCTCAGCATTCAACTTCTCGTTTTCCTTAACACAATAATAAATTTTTTTTTAAAAAATTCAGAATTTGAGTGAAGCATCATCGCATATGGGTTTATAGAGATAATTAGAGCAGAAAGATCAAACATTTGAGAATTTCACCATCCTGAAAAATATAGAAAAATCCACAAACCTCAAGAGAAGCAATCTCGCTTTCAAGCAATGAAATAGCATCAAGTTTGGCACTGATGATCTTTTCATTCTGAGCTATTACCTCGTCCTTCTTCTTCAATTCTTTGTTTTTTTCATCAAGGTCGGATTCTTCAGTCAAGCATTGGCAACCAGAAAAGAAACAACAAGACAAACAACTTAGAAAATGACAAGCTCCCCATATCACTAAATTGACTCGATGCCAATATTCATACAATCATCAAGTACATTGTTTTTTTTATTATTATTCAACAACGTTTGGAGAAGGGGAATTTGAACCAATAACCTCGTGGTTACTAAGTTATACGCCGCTAAAACTCTTGAGAGAAGGAGGATTCGAACCTGTAATTTTATGGTTACTAGGTTATTCTCATTTATCACAAAAAAAAACCACCTTTTCCTTTACTCCATGAAAAAAAAAACCATCTTCATCTTCTAAAATACTCGTTTGCCGCCACCTCCCAACACGCCTAATTGACGTCTATTGTAATTCACTTGACATTATTACCTTGTTTGGTTTGCCATTTGGAATCTCTGGGGGTTTGCAAATCGTTGTTTGGTAAATGTAAAAAGCGTGGGATTTGATTCCAGAGGTTTTGAACCATGCAAATCCGTGGATTGGAATTCAGGGTTTTGTAAACTCTTTTTCTAGTATTTCTTCCTCTCTTGTATAAAATAAAAATAGAGTGCATATTTCGTCAAAATTCCAAAAACCTTTCATAAATGGAACCAATCAAATAAACTCTAGTTCCAAAAAAAAAAACATATTATGTTTATCTATTTATTTTTAAAAAAATCTATTTAAAGTTAATTGATTTTTTTTTCTTTTTTTATGTTTGTCTCCTAATATATTAGGTATATATTTTATTTATATTTATAATTTAAATAAAGATACGAAAGTGGTTTTAAAAGGAGAAAATAGTTTTGTTTTAAACACACCATTTTTTTATACCGTTTGAAAAAGCAAACTTGTTAGAAAATAAATAATGGTAAACTATCTCATTTTTTTATGTTATTTCCTTTATATGATCTAATATTTATATAAAAAATGTTATTTCATAATTATTATTTTTTCAACATTTTTAGGCATCAAATATTTTTTCATTTAATTAAACAATCTAAACCTATTTAAAAATATGAGATCATCTCTTCTTAAAAAAAAAAAAAAAAAAGTTAAGTTTTGATAATTCAAAATCAAAATAGACTATAATCAAAATATAACATTATTTTAAATATTTTATTAGTATTCTATTTCGGAATATCAATTGAGCAAACTAAATACAGTAATACAGTAGTGGATTCGAGTAAACCAAACAAGGCCTATTTTGTAGGTAAGATTATATGCTTCTTAATAGAGTATATTTATTATTATATGCTAAATTTACATATTTAATAATAATAATAAAAAAAAAAAAATAGCATATCTCCATAGTCAAAAACTTAAATAACAAGTTAAAAATAGATGTATATTTCAGATACAGATTAACGCCAAGAACAATGACGTTTTTAATCTGGCCATTTGGAGATAATACCAAAAGTAATATTAACACTAAGAACCGATCCAAATTCTTGATGCAATTAGCTAAAGCTGTTCTCCAAAATCAAACAAAATAAATAGAAATATCAAAACGATAGGTAAAGTTAAGGATAATCGATATCTAACCAAGCTTATCGATCTTGGAGGTAAGCTCGTTCAATTGGACCTTCAAATCAGAAAGCTCGGAATCATCCGATCTTACGACTTCAACTAAACGTTCTGCTTCCCCATCCACCGATGCATCGGCGCGAACGTGCGTGAACACTAGGGCTACACAAATTGATAGAATGGCGAGCTTTGAGAACGCCATTGCGGCTCCAATCTCGGCACACAAACTCCAGAGGAAAGGTTACTGATGATGAACAAATTCTTCCAAGTTCAAAGTAGTGAACTGAGTCTCATTCAAATCGAATGAATTTTACTTTGTTGCCGTCCCCTCCACCAGACAATTTGTCCAACCACTTTATTCCTTAAATTATAAATTTAATTTTGGTCCATGATTAAATAGAATTGTGTAGAGATGTCTATCGCTCGGGTTGGAAATTACCTACCGAAATCAATCCCACTCCCTACAAAATTAATCGTTTTTTTACTGGGGAATTTTTATTTTTATTTTTTAAATAATAATTCTTTTTTTTTTAATCTAAAAATTAAAGTGTATAATGGAAGAAATATATATATATTTAAAAAAAAAAAAAAAAATTGTAAACGGATTGGGAAATACATTCTCAGTCTCCGACCCTAATTAGGTAACAGAGAATTTTTTGTCCCCGTCCCCGGTCCTATTCCCGTGGAGAAAATGAACATCTCTAGAATTGAGTCCTTGTATTTCCAAATCTAAAATTTAGTATCCTTGGACAAAGTAATCCACGATTTGATAAAATTTTAAAAATAGTCATTCTTATTCGAATGAAATATGTGAAAGTTAGTTAATTTTACGTTAATGACAGAGTGAGTTAAGTGATTGATTCAACAAAAAAATAATATATTTTACATGTTCATAATTATGTGCATGTACTTAATTCGTTGACAATTACTAAGAATATTGATTATTTTTTAGTTTTTATCGAATAATATAGACTAAATTAAAAAAAAAAAATTAAACCATAAATTCTAAATTGTTTATTTCTAAACCATAAAAACTAAATTCTGGATTCTTAAATCATAAAAACTAAATTCTAATTTTCATCAAAACATGGGGGCTAAATGTATAATTTATCTGACTTTATTTTATTTTAATTTTTTGGAAAATTGGTTCTTATATTTTGAAAATTGAACTTTTTTACCTCTAATATTTCAATAATGTGTGATTTTTTTATATTTATTTTTAAAAATTAAATTTATGTGAAAATTAAATTAATCATTCAAATTAATATAATCATATTTTAGTCAACATTATTTATATAATTAACGATTTTATTATTTTAATCACTAGAAGTGAATATTATTAAACGTCTAGTAAAAGCATTTATTTACCTAAAAACTAAAAATGTGTACATCTGCCATTTTAATTTTATACTTTTGAACAAATTTCTATATAAATCATAGTGTGTTGTACAACCATTCCCTATCATTTCCCAATGGGAAGGGGAAAAGGTTTATTATTTGGCGTGTTTACCATAAAAATAAAAGAGAATTATTTAAAAATTGATTGGCAGCAACTCAGATGAATTGGTCTTTATTTAATGTAAACCATTTTTTATATATATTTTTTATTTTTTTTTATGAACTTTTCCATTTTTTAGACTTTTTCCTCACTTTATTTAGATTCACTTTCTTCTTTATTTATATTAATTTACTTTCTTTCTTTTTAAAATTTTTTTCAACTTCTTTACTTTATTTTATTAATTTTATAAATTCGGTTTTTACCATTTATATTAAATGTATTGGTCTTTATTTAATTCTCACCTCCAATTGTTATAATTTCAACAAAATAATAATAATAATAATCTTAATTTATACTTTTACTTTATTTGAACATAATATAATTACTAAAATTAATATTTATTCTAAATTTTAATTTAAAAATTGTATATTAATTAATAAAATATAACATACTAAATTCAATTAATAAAATATCAACAAAAATAATAGTTACACAAATGTGTATTCATGAACAAAAATTAGCATAGGTTTAATTCTGTCTTTTTAATAGTTGTTTTTTTAAAACAAGGTAACTAAGCTCATCCCTAGAATAGGCACGAGAGACATCGAAACAGTAATGTCACAGTCTTCAACCAATGGGTCATCCCTTGGGGATGTCTTTTTAATAGTTGTTAAGTTAAAAGAATATTTAAAATCTCATGCTAAAAAAATATTTAACTAATACAACATTTAAAATCTCATTAAAAACTAATTGAAATTCAAAATCAACTATTTGTCCTCAAATTTAATGGTGAGAATATTCACAAAATCATAAAAATTAACACTAAACGTTAGCAATAAATGCTTCAATTCAATTAATTAGTCTAACTCTACAACATTTAAATTTCAATCAAATATTTTTCATCAAAAAATAGAGAAATATTTAAGAAAAATTTTAACCCCATTTTTATTTATTTATTGTTTCTTTTATTTTATTTTCTCTTTTCTTTTGTTTTCTTGTTAGTTTTTTTCGTATTCAAATTCCTAATTGTCTTTTTATTTCGTCTTTAGGAAAATATATTCATTAGGTTCTTTATTTATAAAAATTTACTCTTTTTTTTTCTTCATTTTGAATTTAATATATTTTTTTAAGTTTAATTTATTTTTTCGTATTAGAAGAGTTGGTCTTAACTATTTCATTTGAACATAGTATAATCATTACTATGTTCTATAATTGAATGAGACTTCACTAGAAGTTAGCAATAAATGCTTCAATTCAATTAATTAGTCTAACTCAATTCAATTAATTAATATAACTTTACAACATTTGAATTTCAATCAAATCATGTTAGACTTAAAAAATGCAAGTTAAATAATTTTTTAGCATGAGATTTTAAATATTATTTTAACTCGACAACTATTGAAAAAATAAAATTGAACTCATGCCAATTTTTATTCATGAGTACACATTTGTATAACTATTATTTTTGTTGATATTTTATTAATTGAATTTAGTATGCTATATTTTTATTAATTGATATACAAATTTTAAACTAAAATTTAGAATAAATATTAATTTTAGTAATTATATTATGTTTAAATAAAGTAAAAGTGTAAATTACGACTTTTTTTTGTTGTGATTATAACAATTGGGGGTTGGGAGATAAATTAAGATCAATTCATCTAATACAAATGATAAAAATTGAATTTATAAAAACAATAAAATAAAATAAAGAAGTTCAAAAAATTAAAAAAGGAATGTAAGTTATTATGAATAAAGAAGAAAGTGATCCAAAATAAAGTGAGAAAAAGCCTAAAAAATGAAAAAGTTCATAAAAGAAATAGAAAGAAAAAGAAAAAGAAAAAAAAAAGAAAAAAAGTGAAGTTCACATTTTTCCACGTTGTCTGGCAGCAACTCTAGTGAGAGTTGTTGTCGAGATTACCAATGACATAATATTTTTTTAATAAAAGTTTATTTTTTTTAGTATAAATTAAGAGAGCAAGATATTCATTATCATCAAATAATATAACTTTTTTTTTTAAACTAGGAAATTAGAGCTGTATCTAGGGTAACCACACCCATTCCTACCCCAAACATCGGAAGATATCGAAAGAATGAAGATACGGGAGATGTCTATAAATTATGTCACAAGTTAGTTTCGAACCTGAGATGAGAGCACACCTTTAAAACTCAAGTTTTCAACCACTTGTATCACCTCTTAGGGACATCAAATAATAAAACTAACACGCGGTCAATTCTTTGGATATAATAGTTTATTGTCTAGTTCGTTATTGAGGTCAAAATATAACTTAATTAGTGATCTACGAAAATTCATTTTTGCTACCTACAATAATTATTCTTATTTATATTTTAAACAAATAGTTTGGAATATATATAATTTTTTTTTCTTTTTTTGAAATCATAAACTTTAAGATAAACATCACGATTCTATAAATGATTAAAAGATATGAAATTAGAAGTGTTAGAGTCTAAAAGCAAAGGCCAATAAAAATAATAGTTAAACGACACTTATGAATGCACATGTCTAAAAATGTAATGGTTTTGAATCCCTCAATTCCCAATGGTTAAAAAAAAAAACATAAATTAACAACCGAACTAATATTTTCAAATTTTCAACAATTAGTTTCAAACCAGACAAAAGTAAAATCAATTGTTCGATTTTAGTTTTATTTACAATTTGGTTTATTTTTCGATTGTTGTCTCGTTTTCAATTTGCTTTTTAATTTCATTTTAAGAATTTGAAATTTAATAACAAAAAACAATATTTTTCATTAACAATCGAACCAATATATTTTTATTTTCCATCAAATTTAAATACCAATATATTTTTATTTTTCTTAAGTATTTATATATACGGTTCACTTTTATATAGATTTTTCCATCATGAACCGAAACTAAACCAATATATTTCGATTTAAAAAAAATATTAAACCGAGTGATCAAGTATTATATTTTAAAAATCGAACCAAATCATTGGATCGATTTGGTTCGATTCGATATTCAATTTTTCCTTTCACCCTAATACATGTTGGAGAATAAAATGAATATATATATATAAAATTTTTTTTTTTTTTTTTTTTCCTTTTCTTTTTACTCTGAAAGAAAAATTAACTTTTTTCACATAATTGATTTTTCTAAGTTTTTTCTCACCATACTATTTTGTTTAATTCGACAATATTTGGGAGTGAATATCCAATCTATAACTTCTTAGTGCTGCGTCCTATAAAATACTAATGGAGTTAGTTCTGTGCTCCTTTTGGCATTTCACATTCCTATTAAATTATGGAAACTTACAGTATATAAATATATTAAATAAATATATATCATGTTTAATAACTTCAATCAGTTACTTCAACTAATGTTTTTTTTTTTTTAATTGAAATGGCTCGATGATGTTGATTGAAATCTAATCACGACAAAAATTAAAATTTATTGATCGAACTCAAGTCGTGACACTTGTTGAGATATGTCTTGAACGCAACAATGCCATGTGACACTTGTTGAGATATGTCTTGAACGCACCAATGCCTTGTGACACTTGTTGAGATATGCCTTGAACGCACTAATGCCCTGTGACACATGTGTTTGGGGATCACCATTCTATTTTAATACTTACGCATTCTGTAATAGGTTTTAATAAGGGTGCATTTATAAATTCGAATTAAAACTCTAGCTGTATTATGACATTTATTCTGTAATTCTGTATTGTTCGTTCTCTTTAATAAAACTTCACTCTCTTTCTGCCCGTGGACTAGCTAACACTACGTTAGTGAACCACATAAATTTTCTGTGTGTTTTTTCTTCTCTCTCGTTTAATTTATCTTCGATTGCGATTGTTGATTGCCGTTTTCATAACAACACTTATTAAAGTATTATTGATTGAACTCAATTAGTGATGTTAGTTGATGATATTCATTAAATTTTATTTTTTTAGTATAAGGTGGGGGAAGAGGAATCACAAACCCTACAAAGAGGAGCACAACTATTCTCAAATATCGATTTTAAGGATTGAACCCGTGACTATGACTATATGTTTCATTGAAGTTCCATCAAACAATTAAATCATCTCGCCATCGGCCAATGAACTGGATTAAAATTTGTTGAGAACATGGTTAACATTAATTAGTTTCTAAGTACATTATATAATTCAACCAATGACGTTGATTTACTCCAATTAATTTCATTAAGTGGTTGAAGTCAATGATAACATCCAAATAATAAACTCTATGTATTAGAATTTTTTAAGAATAATCTTCCATGTATTAAATTTTTTTTAAGAACATTCTTCTTTCTAACCTAGGCTACATTTGGTTTCTCGTTTTGAATGTCTAATTCAATTTAATACCTCAGATCGATTGAAATTCATCAATAATATTGATTGAAATCTATTGAAAACATAAGTTAGTATTTAACTATTAATTGTCGAGTACATTATACGTTTCAATAAATGTTTTTGTAAAATCATTTATAAGTAAATGTCAATGACCCGACTTCATAAACTTTAATTAGTGACATTATTTAAAGTCTACAATGTACAAAACAATCAATTAACTCAAAAAAAAAATTCTATTAAAGTATATGATATATAAAACACTAATTAGTGTGATTAATTTGACGAAATATATTAATTGACTTCCATGGGCATATACGTTCATCAACAACGACTATTTAAAATTCTCCCAGCCGCAAATCATCGACATTCCAATTCTTTGTTCTCATTTTGGCTAATAGCAGCATTAATGACTACTTAACCCTGAGTTTGTCGAAAATTAATAAAAACACGTAATGAAATTATAATAATTAAAAAAAAAAAAAAAAAAAAAAATTCAATAGAACCAATATGTAGACAACCATTAATGTAAGTATTTTGTCACAATTTAGTGCTATTAACAACGTTAATAGTTTCCTACCCTTCAGTTTTTCTTCTTTGTTTCATAGAGCGGATTCTACGTTTGCACGTGTTTATTGTCGGTTGCTATTTTTTTAAATGGTAATGGACATTCTCTTTTCACAAAATATTTTGATGTATAGTGATTAATATATTTTATTATTTTATTATAAATATTCATTAATACACTATTATGTTTTATGAATATATTATTATCATTAATACCAACGACTATGTGTGTGAGATATTCATATTGTGAAAGTTAAGTATTATTCACCATATTAATAAGATATATGAGTTACTTTCTTTATTGTCAATTGATTTTGAAGTAGAAACTCATATTCTCTTATAACTATGGTTGTTTATTTTTTTAAAAGTGAAAAGAAAATATTCATATTTATAATTATTTTCTCGATTTGACTAATCTTGTAATTGTGTTTTTTTTATAGATCTCAAAATTTTAACTTCGCTCCTATAAACCCATGGGGTACCACTCGCCAGTTTTGTAAACATCTTATGCTTCAACGTAATTATTCTTGGTGTTCTAAAAAAAAAGAGGAAAATAATCATTCTTGCCCATCAAACAATACAAGAGAACATAATCTAAACAATACCACATATATTCTGATTTCAATACCTCTTGTGCAATAACAGGAAAGCAACGGTCACAATCCAACAATCATAGAATGATTTAGTGCTAAAAAATATATTAATAAATTAAGATGTGATAAAATCAATTCATGATAGTCATTTATGAAGAAATTTGTCGTTGTTTTTTTTTTTAAATTTAATATTTTTAACATTCATCCAATTTCAAACATGTCATTGAAAGCAAGCATTCACGATTCAAGTGTCATAAGAATTATTTTTAAAATACTTTTCTAT
>JBBMKA010056363.1:0-18263 GCA_037833695.1 Sechiopsis laciniata
TGTATATATATATATGTATGTATGTATATATATGTATGTATGTATATATATGTATGTATGTATATATATGTATGTATGTATGTATGTATCTAACGGTAAAAAAAAAATCTGCAGGTTTTGGTTGGAGGGTTTAAAAAAAAAATTATAAATTTATTTTCTTTTTAAATAAAATGAAAACTCTTTTAACTTTTAATTTTTTTTTACTTTTAAATTTTTACTTCTTTTAACTTTTAATCTCCACCATTCATTTTACTTTTCTTATATACAATGGCTCAAATTAAAATTGTCTTTTACACCATTTTCCTCTCTTTTTAAACTCAATATTCTTCTCCAAAATTTCAACACAACTTTTTATTCTTTAATCTTCTAAAAAAAATCAAAAGCTCCATTGTTGCTCTCTCCAAGTTTTCAACTTTTTTTCTTATACATTTTATTATTGAGAGACATATTGTATTGTGAGGATTTGGTTGTGTAAGATAAAAAAACTTGTATATCTACTCTATTGGGAGAGTTGTAAAGTGTGTTCCAAAAAAATTCCATACTTTGTAACGGTTTGATCTTGATCCGTGGAACAGATCGAGTTTGCTCTTGAACTCGTGAAACTTGCAGTTTATGGTTGGACTCTAATCCGTGGAAGGGGTTAAGCAAAAAGTTATTGAAAATCCCAATAGGCGCTTGGGTAATGGAGTAGACTTACCGAACCACTATAAAATCACGGTGTCATCTTCTCTAAACTATTTCCTATTTACTTTTGAAATCATTTGTAGTATTGTCTTCCATGCTTTAATTTGTATTTGATCATTATTGCGTTAAAGAAAATTAGTTTTACATAAGTTTTATCAATCTTGTGTGGTGCATTATTGTTACTTTTTAATTACTTGTAAAAAAGTATGATATTTAGATTATCTTGAGCTTATTTAGGAAAATTTGTATAAAACCCACCCCCTCTAAGGTTGTCATACCGATCCAACAATTGCCTCATAAAAAACCTCGCAGGGAAATCGTTAGTCAAGGGGAAAAAATGCATTACTTTTCTCCCCTCATGGAAACATTACTTGAAATATTTGAGTTGTGCATTCACTGGGGTATGCATCAACTTCTCGAATATTGCTCAATTTCTTTTTAAATAAGGTTACTTTACAAATTTTCATGATATAGTATTTTATTCACATTTGAATAGATTACTAGTTTGAGATCTAGCTTTATAAAGAATCATACAAATATTTTGTATCTACATAATCAATTATTGAGATCTAGTTTTGTAAGAATCATGGAAATATCTTGTATCTACATAATCAATTAGATCAAACTTTGATGTGTTAGAATATAAATGCACTTATTGCACTAGAATATGGTACTTGAGGACCGAGTAATTATCCAATATCTTTCCGATGAAGAAAGAAATTTCTTTTTATCAAGTGAATAAATTACCATTGGAATGCTCAAATGATGTATTTTTGTTCATGTATAATCACTTTTAGATTTTTATTCTATGAAATGATTGATGAATAAATATTTCATCAGCTAAATATTCAATTGCAAGTCAAAGTAACATTTTATTTTCAAGACCTTTCATCTCAAATTCTTTAATAATATTCTATTGGCTTTGAAACCTATTCTGGAGTTTCTATTATATTTATATAACAAATCTTGACAGTGATTTCTTTACAATTATATCCATAAGATGTGAATCATCTTTTTATACATGTCAAGACAATTAGATATATTGATGTTAATTATTACACCCATCACGAGAGAATATGTCTTTTTATAATCAATAATAGGTATTTACAAGAATCTTTGTGTACCAAGTCTCGTTTTATCTCATGACCTTTTTTTTTCATTTCTTTTACATACAAATGCTCATTTATATCAAATGTGTTTTACATCTTCAAATATTCTAGGTTTCGTGAAAATAAAATACAAGTGGAATGATTCGAATTCATGACCTTTTACTCTGATGCATATTAAATTAAGTTAAACCACCAATGCTGGTGGGTTGAGGTAAGTTTAATTATTACAATTAATAAATTGTTTTCAAAATCTTAGTCAAGTTAGTGAAAACTATAGTAAAACAATTACAAGAAAACAAACTTAATTTTTTTTATTAAATGAGTGAGAAAATGATGAAGTCAAATGGTGGAGTCCAAATGATCAACTTTTCTATTCGTCAATATAGCTCTTTTTAATTTTATTAAATCAAATCGCATGGTGGCCTAAAATGTCTCATGAGTTTGTGTAAGGTTCCAAACCTCATGATATATTAGGATTAATGGATATTAGTGAGGGCATAATGATAATTAGTCTAGGAATTAATAATTAGTTTAGGAATAAATAATAATATCTTGTTATAATTTATTTCATTTATGAATTGTCTAGGATTTTAAGCTGATATACTCGAGGGAAGAATCCAAATACCTTATACTTGAATTTGTCTTATAATTATTGTTTCATTTTCAATATATTTCTTCTTGTTAGGAGGAATCTTAGCAGTTTCTTTCTTTGGCAAACTTCACTCTGATTCAACATAACTACAAAAACACATTCTTTGTTAAGCTGCTGCCAAAGGGTAAAGCAACCAGGAGTTTCACCTAACAAATGATTAAATCAAATGAGTACAAGCAATCATGTTTATATCATTGAAATTATATATACAATAGAATAGACCACAAGTATACACATTATCCCTAAAGTAAACTGCAATACTACACATTATCCCTAAAGTAAACTGCAATACTTTCTGCTACCAGGAGATTTTGGACAGGAAACAATGCATTCAGCTCTTACATGGACATCATAGGAAACAAGAGCATCCAAAATTGAACAAACGATTAGAAGCTCAGACGGGTTTACGAGAGTTAAGAAGGCAATAATATGCTTTGTCTTGGCATACTGGCTTTGTATTCCTATTCTGGCCTGTGTAGATTATGGAGGATGTATAAAGAAGCAGATGACAGGAAAATGCAGACTGAATAGCTCAGTAGATCGAGACCGGTGGCTATTGTTACCATCTTGCTTCGCTCGAACATTTTTACTAAGAGAATCATGACAATAACATGTCCAACTTTCGTTTTCAACTCATCAAGAGAGCTGATTTTCATCCACTTTGGCCTCTCCTGCAACCAATAACACCAAAATTACAAATGCCGTTCATGAGGGAGGGAAAAGAGAGAAATGTAAAAATACATGGACCATAAAAGCTAGCTAATAGATATATATTTTTTGAAATTGAAAAATCGAAACTTCGCTCCACTATACCCGAGGTAACCACGCCCGTCCCTAGACCAGGCACCGGTAGACATCGAAGGAATAGAGATACGAGAGTTGTCTACAAATTAATGTCATAATTGAGTTTCGAACTTAAGACCTTGAGGAGAGCACACCTTCAAAGCCCAAATTTTCGACCACCCCACCACTTATTAGGGACTAATATTCCATTCGCTAAAGCCATACCAACAGATTAAAAACTAGCTAATATTCCATTCGCTAGCCCAAGTTTCCGCTTAAAGCCATCTCTTCTAAATTTTCATCCATATATATATTGAAACCGGGAAACCGGAACTTCGCTCCACTATACCCGGAGTAATCACGCCCGTCCCTAGGCTAGGCACCAAGAGACATCGAAGGAATGGAGACACGGGCGGTGTCTACAAATTAATGTCACAGGTGAGTCTCAAACCTTGAACCTTGAGCAGAGCACACCTTCAAAACCCAAGCCTTCAACCACTTGTGCCACCCCTTGGAGACCCATATATTAAAAGAAATATATACCTTAACCTATACCAAAGCTTTTGATTTTTACTTTTTTTGGGTCAGAGGAGGTGATCTCATAAAAAATTCATACAGTAACCACGTACCTAAAAGTTTATTTCCTATCAGTTATCTTGACAACCAAATGTAGTAGAGTTAGGTAGTTGTCTCGTGAGAATAGTTGTCTAAGCTAACTTAGACACTCATGTATATAAAAAACATGTATCACATCAGAGGTTTTAAGTTCAAACCCTAAACTTAATTGATATGACAATTCATGTGTTTGAACTTTGTAAATCAAATTAATATATAAACCCAAGCTATATGAAAGTTAAAAAATATATCCTATCTTACGAACTTAAATATCCAATGGTGATATACTCGGGAGCACCCTGTACCCGTCCCAAGGCCCAGACTAGGAAGACAACAAGAGATTTCATGAATACGCGGGTCTCGAACATGAGACCTCCAAAGGAGCACACCTTGGAAGCCCCACGCTTCAACCAACGAGGCAGCCCCTTGGGGACGATTTAACACTCATCTAGTGGGAAGCAATGTGCTGGAAAATGAGTACTCGAAGAACATAATTGATTTTCTTAAAAGTAACAAGTCATTATTTACCTTCAAGGCAAACATTCCAAACAGTGAGGATCCTTTCAAGGCACGATCAACAGGAGGAAGTTCATCAGGAGACACATTACTAATAAATAATCCATATAAGCCCATCCCAAAGATTAACATGACGGTTCCAGCAAGATATACATCTGCATGATGATGGCATAAAAAATTATTATCGCTTTATAAACTAGAGAACAAGGTCCACAGTATTAATGACGTGTGGGTTTATTTCATACAAATGAGAGTGATTGACAATGTAATTTAACACAAAGGAAAACAAAATTCATGCTTTTGAGTATGCGAGAATCCTACCAATAGCTTCAACAAGTCGCAGAACCATTTTTCCGGTGTGAATCCCTTTGACACAGCTCGACCAGTAAACTTTATATGCATCACAAATATAAACGCAGCCCTTCAGACAAACTGAGAGTAGTCAACTACACGTACAATTGTGGTATCATAGATAAAAGTATAGAATTTTTGGAACAGAAACCGAAATTATCTTACGTAACATATTGATCAAATTCATGAAAAAAAATGTGGTAGATTTCTCTTTTCCTCTGAACATACTGTGCAAAGCAAGCATTGTTTAACTTGTATTGCTGATAACTTTAAGCACACAAAGGTTATTAGCAACAAGAAAAGAAGAATAGTAGAAAACCTAAACCACAAATGGTATTCATGTAATTTATCGTACCCACCAAGTAACAGTTGAATCAGATTTTAGAAAACTAGAAAGGATTAAAAAAAAAAAATTGAATTAACTCATTATAAGATTTAGAAACGCAAGAATAAGGAACTGATTTAGATTTTCACAAAAATCATCTTTTTTTCTTGTATGACATTTTAATCAAACATGGCCATCAGAACAGTATTGTGTTGGCCAGGTATCTTTATCGTCAAAATTCATCATATAAGCTCAATCGAAAAGAAAATTTTCCAATAAAAAAACTTGTTTAACAATTATTGAACCTCGTTTTTCTTTTAAATATCCGTGAGTGTCCCTGCTAGCTTACGCACACCCGAACTATTCTCACAAGACATACGGTCTGACCGTACAACATTTGGATGTCAAAAAAACTCATAAAAAAATTAATTTCAAGGTAGGTAGTCACCATGGATTGAACCCACAGTCTTTTGATTTCTTAAGGAACTTTTGACCTCTAGGCTAGCTATGACGGTTACTCTTTCTACCCGATTCATCTTCAATATATATCCAAAACATCATGCAACAGTAATTTAGCTGCACAGTGTAACAATTATATTTTTGTAAAGCACCCAATGTCTTAAGAATTAGTTTAAGGAGAGGTGGAGAAGTACATTGAGAAAGCACAAGAATGAACCCGCCAGTGAACCACCAACAGCAAGCAGTGCCAAGAAACGGAAGTCAAATATAACCTGCTTAACATCAGATGACATAGGTACAGTCATTACCCTATTAAAGAATTAAACGATAAGACTCCAAAAAGATTATTATTATTTTTTTAAACTAATATATTAGAAAAATCACATCTGAAAACCATCCTAATGGGTATCTTTCTGGCACCAACCCATCTAACTCTATAGGTAGTTAATCAAATTGAATAAGTCTAATTTGGACATACTTGAACCATAGAAACTACAAGAAACGATAAATTCTTCATATGTATCCACTCCAAAGACAAACTTTAAATTAATAGTAATCGCAAAATCATATTAAATCATCAATCAAATCAAAAGCTTAGACAGATAGGTTAAGTAAATTTAATTATATCAACTAACACCACTTGTAAATTTGAAAATTTAAGAATTCCTGTGAAGTGAAAATCAATATTAATTGAGGGTGATATGACTTGTAAAACTTATGATGAATATAGACCTAATTGAATTTGTTAAACCACCCATCAACCCAAAAGTTTAGATTGAATTTCTTTTTTTGATATTTGTGAGTTGTGTGGGTTAGGTTACGAAAACCTTAACTATTCTCACGGGACATACCATCTTACCTACAATATTTGGATGTCAAAAAGATTTACGGTAAATCAATTTCTTGAATTTTTTTGGGATAAGAAACCTTTCATTGATTCATCAATTTTTTGATCACCATAAATTAAACGATCACCTGACAACTATTAGTTCGTCAGGTCCTCTTGACCATTTTGATTACTAGTCTACTCCAAGATGGATATAAAATTAATTATATCAACCAACGGTAATGGTAATAGTAATAGTAATAGGAGTTGAGTTTAAAATTGTTATGGATTAAATTGACAACCAGCACAAACATTCAGCTTGAACAGGGGAAACTAAACAAAACAACAGGGGGGCAGAACAAAAAGAACAAAAACCCAATTGAAAACAAAAACAAAAGAAGAAGGAATTACCCTCTCGATGGAGGATTCAGCGGACTGCATAAACCCAAGAATCGGATTAAGAGCAGAAGCAGAAGCAGAAGTTGATGCAGTAGGGCTGGTAGCAAAGGCGTAGTTGAAGTTGGAATCGGCAGCTGTGGAGGGTTCAAGCAAGGGCGGGGTTGAAGTTCCATTGGAGGCACCAACGCTATCAGTGGGCGATGAGGCTTTGGCAGATTTAGATTCGGAGGACGAAGAGCTCAGAGAAGCGCATGGATAGGAAAAGCGACGGCGCAGCGTGGTTGGAGATTGGGGGCGGTGGAACCCTAAGGAAGCGGCCAATGGAAGCGGAGAGATCGCTGAAAGCGCCATTGGAGTGATCGAGAATCAGAAATGGCGGTCACGACTGGAGGATATTTATGTGGAAGCCAAGCAAGTGGACGAAGGAGATATTTTGATTCTTCTCCATTCAAATAATCTTCACACTTCTAGTTCTGACTAACTCTCCCTACTCAACTTTTCTTTCATTCGGCTTTATCTTTTTTCTATATTTTTAGAAAAATTATGTTTCTACTCTAATTTCAAATTGTTCATTAGCTTCAAAATTCTCCATTTTTAGTCCCCCTCGCCTTTTTAATTTACTCTTCTACTTATTTTCATTTAAAATTTAAATTCACTTCAAAATTTAAATAATCACTTCATCTTAAAATTTAAAATTAATCTAATTATCATTTTATTTATTTTGTTATCCCATAAATTAAAAATTAGTATTATTGAAAGGTAAATAATAAAAATGTTTAATTTTAAAATAGGAAGATCAAATTCAAACTATATATATTGTTACCCTTTTTTATCTTAATAAAGTCATTTTCATAGGTAGAGACAAATCGATGGTTTTTTTTAAGGGTAAATGGATTGCAGATCTAATCATTTATTTGTCAATGAAGTATCTATAAAGTAATAGTTTATTGGAAAAATGAGTTTATTTTGTAAATTTAGCCAAAATTGTTTCATATTGAGTGGTTGTACAATAGTCTAGGTTGAATTGAGTTAAAAAAAAAAATCAACCAACCCAAATTTTTTGGTTGGTCAATTCGTCAACTCTATATATTAAAGCAAGTCAATCCAATGTTGAATTGGATTAAATTCTCGAGTTTAGTTAATCATCTTTTTTTTCATTTAAGATTCAAATCATAACATGTAAATATGAAATAATAATAATAGTGATAATAATAATAAAAAGGAAAAAATATATAATACTATTTAGACCTAGGTTACCTATGTTATTAGTGTATATTCATTACACATATTACACATATACTAAAAATACATCTTATTAACTTATCTTACATACACATATTTATAATATAATATTATTTTTAGTCAGATTAGGTTGAACGAATAAAAAATTAATTAATCCAAGAACCGACTTAACCCAACGAAAATTATAAAATCATAATTCAATTCAACGTAAAAAAAATTATAATCCAATTCAATTTCTTGAATTTGTGCTTTAGGGTTTTTGTTTATAAGGTAATATTTATTCATATGATGGAAGGTACAATTCTTAGAAGGGTAATTCCATCAGAACAGTTGCCTCTTCAATGCTGTTGGGTAAACTTCAAATTACTTGCGCAGCCATTCCTTTAGATAAGGAGATAAGAGTCTATATTGTTTTCTAACTGGGTGATTAGTTGTGATATGTCGATACACGAGGGAGCAGATTACGACCTTATTTTAACATTATTTGTTCCATAGGCTGCACATATGTATCATTGAGTTCTAAATATGAGGGAGCAGATTAAGAGTAAATGTTTCAAGATTTAAAAAAAAAAAAAGAAGAAAGATTATCAACTTCTTTGCATATAATTCTATAGGCATTATTGCTTCATGGATGCGCCAAAGTACCCTCGCTCTACTAACGTTGAAAGGAAGACATACGCCATTGACTTCGACTCGCGATATAGGGGAAGTAGAGTGAAAATTACTAAGACCACCAAAGACTGTGCCTTCTTCATCTTTTTACAATGGTCCTCTTTTGAATGGCTTAAGAAGACTTTTCAAACTCTGCTATCCACCCCCTTCAACCACAAGTTCTTCACAGAAACCAAGTTGGATGACTACACACTTTTGGTGGAGAAATCGAGTAACAAAAGAGGTTATTATGCTGAAGTTATTAAGAATGACTCTAATGGTGGAAACACTAAAATCGTCATTCCTTATGGGGACCAACGGTGGGGTTGGGAAACTTTTCATATGCTTCTAGTGGGAAAGAAATCTCTGGCACAAAGGAATAGCGATAAACTAAAGATGATTAATGTTGGTAAGAATCCCTCAAACAACACTGACCCATCATTAAATATAGTATTGAATCACTCCTCTTCTTATAGTCAAGTGCTACAAAATGGTCCTCTGAACAAACAAAACAGATTTGTTAAGAAAGCTCTGCTCACAAAGAAAACAGAGGCTCCACCAAAGAAAGAACAACGACCCATCATCAAGGCCACATACTGACCAAAGCTCGCACAACCCCTTAGAGAACACTTGAAACAAGACTTTTTTCCCACGATGGAGGACAAGCTTAAGGGTGCGATCATTGTTTTTCGAAATAATTTTCATGATTAATGGTTTCTGATTGAAAAAGAATTCCAATCAGCTCTCAAGATTAAATGCTTTCTCCTCCCTCTTTCGGCAGATAAAGCTTGCCTTATGGACAATAATAGAGACCTTTCACAGCTCACTATTCGTTATAAGGATTGGTCTCTTCTTGCCCATATTTCATTAAATGCAATTTTTGGAGTTCTGAAAACCAGCTGGTTGACCTAAAGGTTCCCTCTTATGGTGGTTGGATTCGTGTTCATCATCTCCCACTCGACAGATGGAATTTGGAATCTTTTTCTTTCATTGGAGAAGCCTGTGGAGGTTTTATTGAGCTGGGAAAAAAAACTCTGATTTTTAGAGATTTAACAGAGGTTTGTATCAAAGTCAAAGAAAATGTATCGGGTTTTATCCCACTTGAGGTATGGCTCCCTTCATCATCTATTGGCACAGTTAAGGTTACGCTCACACCGTTCTTTCAAGTAGAGAATATTTTTGGGGTTGAAGCAGGTGACCGGGTTTCGGCTATTTCATCCTCACTAGAATTTTTCCCACTCGCCGGTGATGCTCCTAACAACGATAGCATCCTCGGGTCGTACCCTGGAATAGTCCTCATCCTCTCCAATCCTGTTTCTGACACGCCGAAAGCAACCCATTGTCCTGTGGACAAGGAAGTCCTCTCTACTCCCTTGTTTTAATAGAAAAATTGGTTGATGTAATAGGTACTGCTTTGATCTCTACCGTTCCTTCCAATCCTCTTTCATATTTTACAGAACCAATCTTCCCATCTTTTTCTGACCCACAACCTTTTTGTTTTTCTTTGAAGGGGCCCACTCAACTGGATCTTTTATCCAATTCAATCCAAACGTAACCAATCCCCCTGGAAATCTGTCTGCCTTCTTCTTCTTCTTCTCTTCTTCCCGAACCAAGCCTTCAGAATCTATCCTCAGAGCTCCCAATCACAATTGAAAAACACCACACCTATCTTTTACCTGGCACTAAACACTATTCTAAACCCATGGATAATGACCCCGATGAAGTATCCAACCCCTACCAATCCACCTCTCATAATTCCCCCAAGACTCCTCCACCCTTCATCGATCACTCTGCTCTTACTCAACCTCTTTCTCTTCATATTTTGGCCCTTCAAAACCCACCACCTTTGTTAGACCCATCCATCCATGCCTCTGCTTATCTTCAACCTATTTTGGAATGGTTGAATCCCCAGGGTCTTGGCATTCTTCCCCTTGCATCCAAGCTCCCTAAACAGGTCAAGAAGGAATGGAAAAAGAGCAAGATTGCTCGTGAGATTATCAATATACAATCCAATGTTAATTATGATAGATCTTCCAACAAAATAAACAAGGGTGGGGCTTCTTTTTCTTCATGAATATTATTTCATGGAATGTCAGAGGTCTGGGTATGGTTGACAAACGGGCGGTTGTTAAATCTTTTATCATGAAACACAATTCTTCTATTATTATTTTGCAAGAAACAAAGCTGACAAATGTTGACATATGTAATTAAATCCATTTGGAGTTCTCAAAATATCGGTTGGTCCTCTCTGGATGCAAAGGGCTTATCGGGTGGTATTCTTATCATGTGGAATGACCCATCTTTCACAGTCTCTCCTCCCATATTAGGTACATACTCTCTGACTTTATCTTTTTCATTAGCTGATGGTTCTTCTTTTTGGGTGTCTGGTATCTATGGACCTTCTAGGAATGAGGACAGACCAATGCTATGGCCTGAACTATTGGAGCTAACACACCGATGTAGTGGAGCTTGGGTCCTCGGTGGTGATTTTAATGTTCGCCTAGCGAGAAATCAACTTTGAGACCTCCCTCGACTGATATGCAGACCTTCATCAATTTCATTGGAACCCATGCTCTTATTGATCCTATTCAGATAAATGGTCTCTATACTTGGTCTCATTTCAGGAGTAACCCCACTCTTTGTAGACTTGACAGATTCCTCATCACAGAGGACTTTTTGGCTTTGTTCCCTAATTTGATGAATAAGAGGCATGAAAGGAACACTTCAAACCATTTCCCCATTCAACTTTCATTGGAGAAACAGAGGTGGGGGCCTACACCCTTCAGATTTCATAATATGTGGCTGTTGGACCGGAATTTCTCTTCTTTACTTAATTATTGGTGGCTGAATACTCTTATGAGAGGTAGACCAGGTCACAGTTTTATCCAGAAATTGAAGGCTTTCAAGCACATTTTAAAGGAATGGAACATCAACACCTTTGGCTGCATCAAAACTAAAAAAGAGAAACTCATTACTGAACTTGCAATTATTGATGCAATGGAAGAGGATGGATCCATCCAACCTGTCCAGATCACACAAAGTTTCTTTAAAAGTAATTTTATTGGATCTTGCTTTAAAGGAGGAGGTATTATGGAAACAAACTTGCAAGAATAAGTGGCTGGATGAGAGGGACAAAAACACTAGTTATTTTCACCGAATTGTTACTGCTAGAAGAAGAAAGAGCATTATCATCGAAATCCTAGGGAAAGATGGAACCAGTAAACTCGAGGAATCGGAGATCGAAACAGAATTCATCCATTTCTTTAGCAATTTATATAAGAAAAATGAGGGGCATCGTATGGTTCCGTCCAATTTGGAATGGGACCCGATTAGTAATGAACAGGCATCCTTTCTCGAAAGACCCTTTTCCGAAGTCAAGATCCATAAAGCTATGTTAGATCTTGGGACTAATAAATCCCCGGGTCCTAATGGATACAACGCAGAGTTCTTCAAAAACTCATGGAAAATCCTTAAACAAGACATTAAGAGGGTGTTCCAAGAGTTTTTTAGGAATGGTATTATTAATGCAAGTGTCAATGAGACCTACATCTGTCTCATTCCTAAGGTTAGCGATGCTAAGAAGGTCAGTGACTATCGACCTATTAGTTTGACTACCGAATTATACAAGATTATAAAGGGCTTTTACGTTGGCATTGAACCAATCCAGATTCATCATTTACAGTTTGTTGATGACACCATTCTCCTATCGGAATGTAACTCTACGACTATGGACAACTTGATTTGTATGGTCCTATTCTTTGAATTCATTTCTGGCCTTAATATCAACATGCACAAATCAGAGATCTTGGGCATAAATATTGATGATGAGACTGTCCAAGCTTTTGCTAATAGATTTGGTTTTAAGAAAACATCATGGCCGACTCCTTACTTGGGTCTTCCTCTCCATGGAAAGCCTAGAACATTGAGTTTCTGGCTACCCATGATTGAAAAATTCAAGAAAAAGATTAGCTATTGGAAACACTCATACATATCAAAAGGTGGTCGCCTAACATTAATCCAAGCTACTCTCTCTAATCTGCCTACCTATTATATGTCATTGTTTCAAATGCCTAGCAAGATCGTCGCTGCTCTTGAAAAGTTGATCCGTAATTTTCTTTGGAAGGGGAAGAACGAGACAAAGGGCCAAAATCTTGTTAAGTGGTCGAAGCTCATAAACCATGTTGATGAAGGGGGCCTAGAGATACATGGAATCAAGATTAAAAATTCCATCCTTTTAGCAAAATGGATTTGGAGATTTACGACGGAGAGTGATGCGTTTTGGAGACATGTGATTGTGGCTAAATACGGGTGTTCCCAGCCTACGGATTTCATTAGCAACAGACTTTGAAGATGGCGAAAGGCCCTTAGAAAGAGATTGTTTATCATAGTCACTTGATTAACAACAATTTATTATACAGAGTTGGGAATAGGATGCTTACAAACTTCTGGAAGGACCATTGGATCTTAGATGCCCCCTTCTTTGTTCTTTTCCCACGGTTGTTCTACTTGACCAACAAAAAAGATGTTTTCGTAAATGGAATGTGGGATGTCACTGATAGTTTTTGGAGCTTTGATTTTAGGAGGAATCTTAAGGATGAGGAAGTGGTTGAATTAACCAATCTTCTGCTAGCCCTTTATCATATTCATCTCTCCCCATCGGTTGACAAAGTTATTTGGAAGCTAGAATCATCGGGTTCATTCTCCACAAACTCTCTGGTGCGTAGTTTGGAGCCCATGCCTCTGGTTAGTACTCCTGCGATTTTTCAATACATTTGGAAAGGCCCCTCTCCTAGGAAAATTAAAGTCTTACTTTGGGAGATTGCCCACAAGGCTATAAACACCAATGAGAAACTTCAAAGAAGGCTTCCCCATATAAGCTTATCTTCTAATTGGTATACCCTCTGCCACTAGGATTCGAAGACTCAAGGCCATCTATTCTCCAATTGTTATTTCTCTAGGCGTTTTTGGGACTGGTTACTTTATGATTTCAAATGGTGTGGGCCTTTACCAATGGATCCTCTATTGCTGATTAAATGCTACTTGTTGGGGCACCCTTTCAAGAACAAAGCCAATTTTTATGGGAATCATTTACAAAAGCTTTTTTTGGGAGAACCTGGTGTGAGAGAAACAAAAGGATCGTCCAAGGTGTTGATACACCCTTTGATCGTTTTTTTGATAGCATTGTTCTTACGGTTGTATCATGGGTCAAGAGATATCCATGTTTTAAAGATTACTCTTTCTTCTCCCTCCTTTCTAATTGGAAAAATATTATGTAATTTTTTAGGGTTCCTTCATGAACCTCATATTTCATACTTAATGAAATCGTTTCTTCATCCAAAAAAAAAAAAAAAAAGTCTAACCCAACTCAACCTTTACGACTTAATCCAAATTACGCAAGTTTTTAATAGGACCCAATTTTAACTTTAAGTTCTGAATTTTAATTTTCCAAATTATATAAATTAAATTCTAACTAAATTTTAGTTTCTTAAATTATTCAATCCAAAAATACTTCATTTACCCAAAAACAATTAAAAGTACTTCTCAAAATGACGCCATCCATTCATAAAAAGTGAAGATGAGAATAATTTTCTCTCTACACAAAAATTAAAAACAAAACAATTAATCTCAACAAGCAAGCTAAATCATACCTGGTATAAAATTACAAAGATGTTTTTAAAAGCAGCGCAAGAAAAGAAGAAAAAAGAGTACTATTAAAGACTCTGAATATGATCGACCGTTGACTTCTTTTCACTGATTTGTCGCCCCTTGTTCAACACTCTTCAATAAATATATGTCAATTTCAACTTCTCCCATGTTCAAATCATTTTATAATCTAACAAATCATATTTGACTTTATATGAAGAATCACAGCATAAAGAACACAATGGAATTCAATTGTTAGTCAAGAACAATCCTAACTAGCAGCAGATGCTGTAGCAAATCTCAAATAAAGAGCAATCAACCATATTAAAATTACCTTATAGGGAGCTATGTACATGTCGATCGACTCCGAAAAAGTAAGAAAAGTTATGTCAATGGAGACGAGCCCTGTTTTTCGATTAGCTATACAAGTTTTCTTATTACTCACCACTGAACTGCTCTACAATGTTAAGGGAAAGTCTGTTGGATGTTCTGAATCCGATCGAGAAGCTTTGGTTGTCTTTATAAATGGCCTCAACGATCCCGAGAATCGACTCGCATCGTGGCGAGGGATGAACTGTTGCCAATGGCGAGGGGTGCAGTGCGATAACACAACTAGAGCTGTAACTGCAATCGATCTTCACAACCCACAGCAAGGAATCTGGAATCTAAGCGGAGAGATAAGTCCATCACTGACAAAACTCAAGTCTTTGAGATATTTGGATTTGAGTTTCAACACATTCGATGATATCCCAGTTCCTGATTTCTTTGGCTCTTTGAAGAAGTTGCAATACTTAAATTTGTCAAATGCTGGCTTTGGTGATGCAATTCCTCTTAGTTTGGGTAACATCTCTAGCTTGCAATATCTTGATATGCAGAATTTGGATTTGGTTGTTGATAATCTTGAATGGGTAGCTGGACTTGTGTCTTTGAAGTATCTTGCAATGGATAACATGGACCTTTCCACAGTGAAACCAGGCTGGTTTAAGATATTGAGCAGGCTTAGATATTTAACTGAGTTGCATATGAGAAATTGTGGCTTATTTGGTGCCATTTCATCTCCCATGACAGTTAATTTCACTTCTCTTTCCGTCATTGATTTAACAGGAAACAATATCCATTCTCAAATACCCAGTTGGCTTGTGAATGTTAGTAGCCTGACATCAATCAGTATGAGTGATTGTAATTTGTATGGTAGAATCCCCCTCGGCCTTGGCAATCTACCCGATTTACGCTCGTTGGACCTTTCCGGGAATGGAAATCTTTCGGCGAGCTCCTATCAGTTATTTCAAAGAGGATGGAATAGGGTGGAAGTTCTTGTGCTAGCTGATAATGTAATTCATGGAAAGCTTCCATCTTCTATTGGAAACATGAGTTCTCTTTCTTATTTTGATCTTTTCGTGAACAACGTCGAAGGAGGGATTCCGAGTTCCATTGGAAAACTTTGCAACCTAACCTTTTTCCGATTATCGGGAAATAATTTGAACGAGTCGTTACCCGAATCTCTTGAAGGAACTGAGAACTGCAATCTAGCACATCCACTCTTTAACTTGGAGCACCTGGATTTATCCAACAATAAATTGGTTGGGGAATTGCCTGTGTGGTTAGGACAACTTGACAATCTTATTGAACTAAGCTTGGGTTATAACTCTCTTCAAGGTCCTATTATTTCCTTTAGGTCACTTAAAAACCTATCGTCATTGGGACTGCAAGGAAACAAGTTAAATGGGACTCTCCCTGAGAGTATAGGACAGCTTTCTGAGCTCTCTCTTTTGGATGTTTCCAGCAATCAGTTAACAGGTACAATCTCAGATGCACATTTTGAAAGCCTAAACAAGCTGAAAATCTTACATCTATCTTCTAATTCTTTAAGATTAAATGTCAGTTCCAATTGGGTTCCTCCATTCCAAGTTAGAAATCTTGACATGGGTTCATGCTATTTGGGTCATTTGTTTCCACTTTGGCTCAAATCACAAACTGAGGTACAATTCTTAGACTTCTCAAATGCAAGCATCTCAGGTCCTATTCCCAGCTGGTTTTGGAAAGTTTCTACAAATCTAGCCCTTTTAAACATTTCTTACAACCAGTTAGAAGGACGACTACCGAACCCATTAAATATAGCACCCTTTGCAGATGTCGATTTCAGCTACAACCTCCTTACAGGACCTATTCCCCTTCCAAGCTTCGAGATTGTTTCGCTCGAACTTTCGAATAACACATTCTCGGGTCCTATACCGAAGAATATAGGTGAGGTGATGCCAAACCTCGCCTTTCTGTCTCTTGCTGATAATCAAATTACAGGTGAAATTCCAGACACTATAGGGGAGATGGAAATTCTTCAGGTCATTAATCTGTCAGGGAATAACTTGACAGGTAAAATTCCTTCAACTATTGGGAACTGTTTGTTATTGAAGGCAATCGACCTCGCGAATAACGATTTAGTAGGTATAATTTCAGACAATTTCGGTCAGTTGAATCAGCTTCAGACTCTTCATTTAAGTGAAAACAAGCTCACTGGAAAGCTCCCACCATCTTTCCAAAATCTCTCCAGTTTGGAAACACTGGATCTTGGGAATAATGGTCTTGTGGGTAGTATTCCTCCTTGGATTGGAACTAGTTTTCCAAATCTAAGAATTCTCAGCTTAAGGTCAAATGCATTTTCTGGATCAATTCCTGCACTTACGAATCTCGGATTGTTGCAAGTCTTGGACCTGGCACAGAATAAGTTAAACGGTTCCATTTCGATTGGTTTCGGCAATCTCAAAGCTATGTTTCAACCCCAGATGACAAACCAATATCTATTCTACGGGAAGTACAGGAGCATCTACTACAAAGAAAACTATGTCTTGAATACAAAAGGGAAATTATTGAAATACACTAAGACCCTTTTCCTTGTAATAAGCATTGATCTCTCTGGAAACGAACTGTATGGCGATTTACCCCAAGATATAACCGAGTTAGTCGGGCTAATTGCCTTGAACTTGTCTCGAAACCATATCAGTGGCCAGATTCCAGAGATGACTTCGAACCTAATAGAATTATCATCTCTTGATCTATCAAACAACAGGCTCTCAGGTACCATACCTCCAAGCTTGACTAAATTGACGTCGTTGAGTTATTTGAATTTGTCAAACAATAACTTGACTGGTAAGATTCCTAATGGATATCAATTTGAAACCTTTTCTGCTTCATCTTTTGCTGGAAATCCTGGTCTCTGTGGAGACCCACTTTCTGTAATGTGTCAAGACAATGAAAGTATAGATGAAGATGAAGATGAAAGCAAAAATGAAGTGATTGACAATTGGTTTTACCTGAGTCTTGGGGTTGGATTCGCAGCTGGGATTTTAGTTCCTTTCTGCATTCTTGCGGCAAAAAGAACTTGGTCGAATGCTTATTTCCGGCTGCTTGATAAAGTTGTGGGCAAGGTTTATCCATCTTGACATGGAAGAACAATAGATAATCCCAAACTTTCCTTCAGCTTGGTGTTTTTTTTTCCTTGTTCTAAAATTTTTTTCACACGTGATGTCGTGATTTAGTATATGATGGATGTAAATATTGTTACTCTAGCTACATAAGCGTATGCTATATGTATATATATGCACACTCACATTATATAAACCTCACCCATCTACTCAAATAGGGAACTACACATGCATCTCTTCTGCATGAAGAACAACTGCTGTACTTTTTTTTCTTTTAAGGAAAATTGCCGTACTTTGTTTTGGAGGAAAATAGGCCATAAGAAATTTAGGAGGGCTTACATTGCATCACATGGCTAGTCATCAAGTAACTCATAAGAAATTAATCCATAGCTAGGTATTCATAAAAAACTGAACACATTCCCTCTGCCCAAGACGTTAATTTAACCACTAGACCAACTATCTTCATTATTTAAACATTGAATACACCAAAAATGTCAAGAAAAGTAGAAGCCCAGAACTCTCGTGTTTCTATTCTTGTTTGATTAGATGAAAGGTAGAGATGTCCACGGGGCGGGGGGGGGGGGGAACC